>JAABKK020009526.1:0-23711 GCA_011634745.2 Catotricha subobsoleta
CAATTTGTATAATCGGCCAATTGACCATCGGCCAATTTGACTCGGCCAATTTGTCGTCGGCCAATTAACCGGTCACCATATTTTGCTGACTTAAAAATCTTTCCCAACACTGATCATAGGCCACTGGAGCCTACTTTGGAAAATTAACCATATGAAAAAGACTACGCATCAGCAAATATTCTTACATATATTTTGGTTATGGACTGTCACAGTTACTACAAGTCGCTGTTTTTGCGTATGAATTGGGGAGAGTGATTTTTATTTGATTTTCTATGAGAAATGCCGCTTTTAAAAATTTAATTAAATATAATAAATATTTTCCAATATCCCAGTATCAATTTGAAAAATTTATGTAAATAAATATTATTACATATTACCAACCATTATAAAAATAAATGCTTTCTTTTTAGTTATTATTAAGATCATGATCATGAGTAATTTGTTCATTCAAAAAACATTTAAAAATAGTCTAAAATCACCATCATTTTATGGTGTTTAAGCGTGTTCTCGAGGTATTTTCGATTTTTTTTGATTCAAAAGTTACTACTATCAACATTTCTATCAGGATTATGATGATAATGAAAACGTAGTGTATGTGGCTTGTGTGTGAATAGAAATTTGATGCAAAAAATAGGTTTGTGAGTAAAATCATTTATGTAGGTAAATTTATGTTCATAGTTGCGTTTGCGTAGCTGTCACGTCTCATTTTTTTTCTCTGATTATAGTCCTCTAATTTGACTTGTCAAATTTAGTGAAAGAGTTGCAAGTTCCATTGACATTATTAATGAATTTTGTTAAACATTTACGACTTGTTGCCTGTGTACTTACAAAGGCTTTCTAAAAATAATTTCAAATTAAATTATAAAATTTAAATAAAAAACTCGAAAATGGTTTTTTATTTTATTAGTAATGTAGTGTCGCCACCATTTAAAATATTTATGGGCGCTGAAAAATATGAAAGTAAGTTCTGATATAATAACAATGTTTAATGTAGTTGCCGTGCTTTTGACTTAAAAAAAATATAAAAAAATCTTCTAATGGTTTTTGAAATAAACGAAGCGTCGCTAATATAAATAATAATTTGACGATTATTTATTTATTTATTATTATTATTTTTATTTTTATTTTTGATCAGACGAAGACCTAATAAAATGGGGTTGGCCGGAAGATGTTTGGTTTCATGTTGATAAAGTATCATCAGCTCATGTATATCTACGTTTGCAACCGGTAAATTCATATAATTTTCAGTTTTTCTGATTTTTTTTTTTTTAAGCAAAATAAATTTACAGGGACAAACAATTGATGATATTCCATCCGCTGTTGTTGAAGATGCTGCGCAATTAGTTAAAGCAAATAGTATAACCGGCAATAAAATGAATAATGTGGATGTTGTGTACACAATGTGGGAAAATTTAAAAAAAACACCAGGTATGGATGTAGGACAAGTATCATTTCATAAAGACAAAGATGTGAAAAAAATTCGTGTCGAAAAGCGAATAAATGAAACTGTTAATCGATTAAATAAAACCAAAACTGAAGAACATCCAGGTAAATAAATGAAATAACTTATATCTTTGCATATATCAAAATAATAGTTTGATAATAATTGCCTTGGGCAGATTTTCGGGCCGAAAGAGAATCTCGTGACGCCAAGGAACGTGAAGATAAAAAGAAAATCGTAAGACAACAAAAGGATAAAGAGAAAGAGGAAGAACGTCGACGCAAGGAAGAATCTGAGCTGCGGAGCTATTCTAGTTTAATGTCGACTGAAAATATGACTTCAAATTATGATGATGGAAATGATTCCGATGATTTTATGTAACATCAATTGCGCAAAATATATAATTAATTACTTATTTTTATACCAAATATCTTTTCTTTAAAATACTATTTTAAATCCATTTTATAATACTGATTAACTTCCTTTAATGTAATACATTTACAATTAAGGCCAAATTCGTTAAATAGCTGCAACCCAAAAATAAAAAAAGAAAAGAAATAAATACAATTTTCTTATATTTTTAAATTTGAAACCAACTTTATTTTGCCAATGAATACAAAAGATCTTAATATACAAATTTATGACGTCGTGTCATCGCAAAAAAATTTATAGATAATTTAAATGATATAAAATCGCACTTTAGATTTTATTGAAAGCAGCAATATCAACGGATTGAACGTAATCTTCAAATTCTTCAATTTTCTCTGTGAGCTCTTCGGTAGAAATTTTATCATCTTCGATAACACACATAATTTGTAATTTATGGATACCATAACCAACTGGTACAAGTTTAGCAGCACCCCACAGAAGACCATCCCAAATAATAGTTCGTACACATTCTTCCATTTTTTTCATGTCAGTTTCATCGTCCCATGGTTTAACGTCCAACAATACAGAGCTCTTTGCAATTAATGCTGGTTTCTTTGATTTTTTGGCGGTATATGCTGCAACACGTTCTTCACGGACACGTTGTGCTTCAGCACTTTCTTCTTCATCGTCAGAACCGAAGAGATCTACATCATCATCATCTAAAACATATTTAGGCAAAAAAAAAATGAAAATAACTTAAAAATTTAAATAAAATTTATCAAATTAGATAGAAAAGAACTAACCAGCAGCTGGAGCTGGAGCTGCAACTGTTGGTTTACCGCCGGCTACTTGAGGTAAAGCTTGTCCACCCCACGCACTACGTTCTTGTGTGGAGAAAGATGCGATATGACGATACCATCTTTGTGCATGTGGCACATTACCAGTGGGAGCCTTACCAAGTGCATCAAATACTGATAAATCAGCTTTTGATGGTGTGTACCTGCAACATTTAACAAAATTCAACGTGTCAATTATTTGACTGCTTAATTCAATGAACAGCACACATAACCTAGCATATCATTATAGAATTAAAATTACACGGTTTTATTCGGAATTTCGCTTACCCTGCAATATAACTGTGTTCGGCTAAAAAGGTATTAAGTTCTTGTAAACCTTTTGGTGTTTTCACATCTCCAAATGCCATTTTTATAAATTATTTTAGTTAAGAAATACGGAGCAAAGAGTAGCACACTGTCTCAGTAGATAACTTCAAAGGCCGGAAAAAAGAATGTTATAGAGCTGAATAATATAGTACAACAATTTGTTTCACTTTTATAAATCGTATTACCATATGAACTCATTTTAGTTGCGATCTATTACCTTTTTAACTTAAATTTTTCATACAGTACCCTAACGCGCAAATGAATAAGTAGTTGAAGTATAAGTAAGTATAAATTATAAAAATATGGAAATAAATTTAAATATTATAACTATATAAGGCTTTTCGCAATGATATTTCTAATTTGCAGTTTATAAATTTTATAGATACTGTATGTCTATTTTATATGAAAAATTTATAATGTTGACGTTTAATATACAGCATCTTACAGTAACAGTCTTGTTTAGCGCTAATCCATCATTCGGGGACAAAATAAAATAAAATAAATGCAAATTCCTAAATAATAGAAATAAATCCAAACGAAACCTCGAAGAGGAAAATCATCCGACCGACCCCTACTTTTTCTCGAAAATGAACATTATGATTTAATTATATCCCCTAAAATTCTTCTCCAAGAAGTTTGAGTGCAATACACAAAGGGGCAATAGTTTAAATTCAGAAGAAAAAATCTGTTGTTTTTACTTTTTATTTTTTTTCCCATCGACGATTCCAAAACTGCCTCAAAAAATTGAGAGCAAAAAAAAACGGTCTTCAGTCTTCACATACCATACCATTTTCTTTTCCAAATTATTCCCAAAACACCGCGCTGACATCGCGCTGTATGCAAATCGTATCGTATTATCGTATTTTGAAAAGTAATATCTCTTCTATATTTTAATATTTTCTTTCAATCCATATACATATTAATATTACAAACCCGTTTTTGCGCAACTACCTCTTATTTTAGTCTCTAAATCAAACGATAGATAAAATAATTTTTTACTTAATGGTAATGGTATACGCTTCAATATAATTTCATTCAATTGTTGATAAATAATAGTTTCTAAATATAATGAATATGATGAAAATATGGAAGCAGAACTTTCATACTTCCATACAGATAATAGTTTAAATTCAATTGATAAATCAATCGATAATCAAACGATAGACCTTGCAAACCGTTTGGATGAGAATGATAAGAAAAGGGAAGAAATTGCATAAAAAATATCTAAATTTCTACAGAAATAATAAAATAAATGCAAAATTGAATTATTTTATTGGCTTTCAAAATCCACACCAATATGTAATAATAGTGGTCAAACAACTCATAGTATCACCAGATATTATATTTTAGGATTAATGAATCATGATTTAATGATTGCAACTGGTAATAGTGAATTTATATCTTCTTTTATGGTAACAAGTTTTGTCCACTCACTGACACACGATTGGTCGTTAAGTCAAAATATGCTTGAAATGGGCAATAGACTACAAATGTAAGGCGGCGAAATACCGCAGACTTACATTAGAACAATGAAAAATGAGCCGTGAGCCGTTTTACTTTTGTAGTCTATTCCAACGCATTTCGCTAAAAACTTTTTACGCCGCGAACTTTTGAGGAAAATTTTGCCCGTTTCTTTATTTTCCTCTGTTTCTGCCCGCTTTTTTTTCTGCACATACCTACATGTAATCGTGTACCAATCCATTGGCTGGATAGAGATTAGAGTTATCAAATACTTCTGAGATGGAAAATACTTACAAAATTGATAATTAGATGACACTATTTTTTTTATAAGAATCATAATCAGAATTGTATTAGAATTAGAATCTAAGTTAGAATTCACAATGCTCCAATTGGTTGACTGGTTTATATACAATTGGAGCATTGTGAATAAATATATATTGATATAGATATAGTGAAATTATAATAACTTCATACATAGCTATATTACTTACCTCCATGAATGAAATTGAGAATCGCGAAACTTATTCAAAGATGATTTATATTTAAAAATAATAGTGTCTGAATTGCTTTCTGCATACTCTTCACTCTCTTACGCTTAGTTTTTTTTATTTTTTTTTTGTAAATTATCCCTTATCTATTCTACTACATTAATATATTTCATATTGTAAGTGAAATCAGTAGTGCCACAACGAAACTTACAAAAAAAAAATATGTATTATAAAAAAAAAAGAAGAAGAAATATCGAAGACACTCTTGCTGTATTTAACTTCTATTGCTGTTTTTAACTTCAATTGCTGTTTTTAGCATCACTTTTTTTAATTTCATTAAACGTTTAATTATTTTTAAGGGATAGCGCACTATATGGCGATTCGTTTTCACCGCAGAACATTTTAGGCGAACTTATGACGACATTGTTCGACGGCCTATTATAAAAAAAAAAGTGACAACAATAGACATATTTTTTTTTTGCAGGTTGCGCGAAAAAAAAAGTTCATCATCTCTCATTGAAATATTAATCTTATTTATAATTTTCATAAAAACATTAGAAACGTGAGATTCAATTAAAAAGTGTTAAAAAGTTAGCTGAAAATAAACACTGAAAAGTGATTAATAGAAATTCAAGAACAAAAACGAAAAATATGAAGAGGAGAAATGCCGAATGTGGGAAATTAAGGCGTCCCATAAAACGTAATAAAATTGCGGAAGGAATGTACGGAAGGTAAAATAAATTCTATATTCTATCCATATTAATTGTTATTCTCTATTAAAAATTGTGTTGTGCACTCGTGTAATGGATACAATATGTTGTCACAAAAATCAGTGAATGCGAAGAATAATAATAAATAAATTTGTTTCGATAAATGACATTATCTGTGGACTTAAATTGCATGTCCGCACAAATTTTGTCCATAATTTTTATTATTTGGAACGCGTCATCGTCTCAGGTTGCAATTAACCCAGCAGCAAGATTTTTTTTTTGTTTGATCTATTTTCTCTCATACTCTGTGTGTATATACATATTTATTTATCAATCAAAATGGCTGTGTACATTATTTAATCAGATTTTGGGTAAACATTCTGCAAGAATAGAATTTACGTAAATTAAATTTATTTATGTATACAAATTATTTTTTTACATTTATATGCATATAACTTATAAAGTATACATACGTTTGCTCTGCAACTAAACATCTATTCATATGAGAGATACATAATGCTAGTGTTTGTTTTTTTTTTCTTTTTTACTTTTTTTTTTTTTTTGGTTGTAAGTATTAAATTATGCAATAATAGTACAAAACAAATTTAAAAGAATGAGAATGTTTGACATTTTGCACATTTAATATTATTTGGATGGGGGCCCATTGATGGTGTTTATTTTGATTTCTCTTTAGTGTTTGTTTATGTTATCAACGAAAACAACAAATTAATATGTAACATCTGCAATGTTTTCTCTGTATCCAAATGTTTAAATGAATTATTATTATGTATGTATGTATGGAATTGTTGTTGCATAGAATTCGAAATGAACTATGTAAATTATGCTACGTTTTTGAGTTTCCCTCTCTCTTTATTTATCTGAAACCACACGCATTGATGACAATGACCGCAATTTATATTCTTGCATTTAATTTGAAATATAAGTACGACAACATTTTAATGTAGAACTATGCAGGTACAAACCAGTAGCATTTTAATTATTGTTTTTTTTCTTTTTAGTTTTATCAAAAATTTATATAAGTACATAAAATATTTATGAAAATAAATTCACAATATTTTTAAGGGTATATTTCCTTTATTATGAATTTTAGTATTTAACACAAGAAGATAAAATACGTAGAAAAATAAAAATTTAAATTGTCGTACATGTTACAAAATGCATTCGAATATCTCCCTTTTGATATGTAAACGCTCTGCAATTATTAATGAAATTCAATAGTTAATCTAAAAGAAAAAATAGCACTTAATGTTTAGATTGTGACAAGATTTCTCAGAATTATAGCGCCTAATATAAATTTCTATTATATAACAACTGAAATATTTAATTGAATTAATCGAAAGTTTTATTTTTCGTTTCAGCAATACTTTTTTATATGTGAAATATCTGATTTTATGGGCAATTGTAATAACAGCTGATTTTATGTTAGATTTTCGTTTTGAATTTTTATGGCCATTTTGGCTATTGTTAAGATCTGTGTATGATTCATTCAAATACAAAGGATTAGTAAGTATTAAATTATAATATAATTTAATGTCCTGCAGAAATACCTCTTTAAGCGAATTTATATATTAGAGTGTCATTGCAATATAATCGATTTTGTTTCTTAAAAATTAAATAATATGTTTAATTGAAATATTGATTAGCTTACAGAGGTTTCTTGCTAATTAATTAATTATAAGAATTTTTATGTCACTTTAAAACTAAAATTATATATTACTTTTTTTCATTTTTGTTTATTTTTCCGCAGGCTTTTTCAATATTATTTGTATGTATTGCAATAACATCAGATTTGGTATGTCTATTTTTTATACCAGTTAGTTGGCTATTCTTTTTAGCAAGTACATATGTTTGGGTGCAGTATGTTTGGCATGCTGGTAAATAATTTTTTTTTTCTGAATTAAATTGAATACAAATAAAAATTATAATTTTTTCTAATCTTTCTTTACTTTAATATTCATTCTATGATTTAGACAAAGGATTCTGTTTGCCAACCATATTTTTATGGATGTTGTTTCTATATTTAGAAGGGGCAGTACGATGGAGAGATGACAGCAAAAGCATACCACATGTAGACTTATGCAGACCATTTGCTGCACACTGGTATCTAATATTAAGCCTCTGGTTTTTTTTTTTATTTTCTTTAAATATTAATTTATAAATAAAATTTTCTTTTTCCGTTTTCAGTATTGGTTATCCAGTTGTAACATTAGGCTTTGGTGTAAAGAGTTACGTGGGGTATAGAATACGTCAACGTAAACAACGTGAAGTATCCAAAGAAAATGAATTTTATATGCAATTACTTCATCTAGCATTGCCAAATGAGGATCCAAGTCAAGATGAACTTTTGTCACAAATGCAACAATCACCCGAAATGCTTCATTCAGATGAATTAGGTGATATTGCGCTTCCTGTTTCATCAGCAATAATTGCACAACAAATACAGCAGCAACAATTGTTATTGGTTGCGACCGCATCATCAACATCTACATTATCAACAAATAATAGTTCATCAACAAATATGACAAGTACGAAACATGCACTAAATAATAATAATAGTAGCAGTATATCCAACAGATCATTAAATGTAAGTTCAATTATTGGAAACGGTCATACAATGAATGGATCGACAAATACATCAATTATAACATCCACAAGTACATCACCAGCTACACTGAATGGTATTAGCGGTAGCAGCAATAATCATATTCATAGTCAAAATTCTACATCATCATTTAGAAATCATAGAAGAAGTTTGGACAGAAGTGAACGAAATAATGATCTTGTATCTCCAACACGTAGTAATGGTGCCAATTCAAATTTAAAACTAGAAACCCATTCAAAACGTTCTTCCTATCAAGGAAATTTATTTAGAGAAGCTGGAAAGATAACGGATTCATTAACTTCATCAATATTATCAACATTACGATATAGAATTATCGGTGGTATTATTGGTGGTGACAATAATATCGGTTCAAATACCACAAAGAAAATAGACGACGAAGATAATGATAACGTTACAAATGGTGGTAATCATTCAATGGTTTCCACGACATCCATACAATCATCTTCAAAGTTTACTGAAAACTTTGTTCGAGGTAATAAAGAAACAAAAAATCATAATTTTAATGTTGACACATTACCTTTGCCATCATCTTCATCATCATCGTCGTCGTCATCTAAGCACGAACGTGATAGCTCAAAAACAAGCAATAATAATTATTCAACAGATGTTAATAATGACAGCCATCATCATAACAATCATAATCAACATAATAATATCACAACCATTAAAGAAAAACATTTAAATAAAGTACAACAAAATGGAAACTTGGGGAGTAGTGAAATGGAACTCAATAATCATGTGTCACAACCACAACCAGACATCAGTACAGAAAATACGGAAAGAGTGAGAGGTAATTTTGTTAGCAATTAAATAAAAAAAAAGTAATTTAATAAGTTTTTTTTTTTTAAATTTCGTATTAGGACGCCGTAATCGAACAAAACAAAGAGACTTAGCCCATTTTCAAACTTCCAAAGACAATCAAAGCAGTAGTGTTACATCAACTGCAACACAATCACCTGCCACAGTTACAGCACCTGAAATTAAAGAAAATGGTACATTGCATCAAACGATGCCAATATCACCCCCGGTACTAACACCGCTTCCACAAATATGCGAATCGTGTCTTCGGCTAGAATGCGATATTAAGAAATTTCGAAATGAACTTAGTCAATTAAAACAAACGGAAAATGAATTAAGACAAAAGTGTGATTTAAATGCCACGACAAAAGCTTGTTTGCAGGCCAAACAAAGAGAAAATGATGAATTAGAAAAGAAGTACAACTTTATTATTATTGTTGCCACAATATACATTTCATTATAAGATTTATTTTGACTTTATTTTTCTTTACTTACAGAATTCAAGAAATGATGAATGCTCGACAGCTTGACAGACAAAATCTCCAGCAAACTGAACGTAGACTCGGTGATGAGCGAAGACAAAAGCAATCGCTTGATTCACAATTAAATAATGAACGAAAGCAAAGAAAACAAGCTGAAGAAAAGGCCGCGCGGTAAGTCTTGTTTTTATCGCAAAAAAAAATAATATAAAATATGTATATATGATTTGTTAAAATCTAATGAATATTCTGTACTTTTTTTATTTTAGAGCCGAATGCGGTGAATCTTGCAAGCAGCGAAAACAATTACTAGAGACCGAATGTAAACAGTTACGTCGCGAATTAACGGCTGCTGATGAATTAAAGAAATCAGCAGAACAACAAAGCAGAAATTATGAACAAGAGGTATATTACGGATATATAGATTAAAGTATATATTGGAACCAAACAGAATTTATTAAAAAAAATTATTATAGTTAAGAAAATTTGAAGCTGAGCTTCGCACACGTGAATCACGTGAAGGAACTGAGGTATTAATGTCAGCTTTACAAGCTATGCAGGACAAAAATTCAACGCTTGAGAAAAATCTGTCAGCAGAGACGAGAGTCAAGCTGGACTTGTTCTCGGCTCTAGGTGAAGCTAAACGGCAATTGGAAATTCGTGAAAGTGAGTTATAAAATTTATTTTATTATTTATTTATTTTACATCTTTTTTCGTTTTTCATATTTCACAGATGTTATTCGTCAAAAAGATAAAGAAACACTTGAATTAAAAGCAAAAATCGCTCAACTATTTGCCGTAATGCCATCTGTGCCAAACGAATCATTTTGTATGACACAATGTTCGTCAACTGGCAGTTCAATTTTACGTTTAAGTGAAACATCCAATTTACAAGGACCCTCATCACCAATGGCACACGCACACATGAGTTTAGGTGGATCACCGCTTATGAATCAACTACAAAATCTATCTGTTTTTACATCAACATCAAATTCATTGTCACCACAGACACCTAGTCAAATTCCATCTGTTCCAAATATTCAACAGCAACAACAGCAACAACAGCAACAACAGCAACAACAGCAACAACAGCAACAGCAACAGCAACAACAGCAACAACAGCAACAACAGCAACAACAGCAACAGCAACAACTGCAACAGCAACTTCAGCAGCAGCAGCAACAACAAGGTGGATCTAATTTGGATCCAAATGCAACAGCATACACACCAAAAAATGTGGTTGGTGGTGCTGAAGCCTGACTCACAGAAAGTTTAAAATATCTCCAGCACCACTACAAGTAAATACATAGTAAGAAAAGTTAATAGTTTGGTGGCAAAACAAACATGACAAAATCAATACATTGCTGCATATTTTTTTTTTTTGTTTTTTATGTTTTATTTAAAAATGATCTTTCATTTTAATTATTTTTAGTTATGTTTATTAATGAATTTTTGAGTGAGATTTATTTATTTATTATTACTTTATTTTTTTAAATTTTTTTTATTTGAAAATACTTCAAAACAATATTTATATATTATCAAACAAAACTAATAGACACGATCTCGCGCTAATTATTTCCTTTTTAACTTAATTAAATTTTGAATTTATAATACATTTATTTAGAATTAAGATAAAACACGAAGATGAAAATGTTGAATCAGAAGAGAGAGAGAGAGAAAGAGAAAATAGAAATGTTGTGATGCAAAGAATCTAGACTTAACACGAAAATTCCCTTTTTTAAAAAGAAAAAATGTTTTTTCTCTTTTTGTTTTAGTAATATGTAATGAATTTTTATTCTTTAGAACATATATTTTTTTAATTTGTTTAATTTGAATCTCTTTAAAAAAGAATGAATTATTTATTTTAGGAAAGAAACTAACGTTGATTATAATTTTTTTCATCATCGTCATCACTCGTTTATTATATTTATTAATTTATTTAAGAAAGAAAAAGAAATAAAAAAAATTACAATTAATTAGATGCAAAATTACTTAAGCTCATGGTAATAAATGTGATGAGCAAATGTTAATTTATTAAAATTGGAATTATGTTGAATCGTTTTTTGTTGCAAGACCTTAAATATCACACACAACATTTCAATTTTTAATTGCACACGGCAACAATTTTCTATTTAACGTTAGTTTTAATATTTAACAAATCAATCAATCAGCATTGATAAATATTTTTTATTTTTGTTGTCATTTTTATTATAAATTAATTTTGACAACGTTTCTGATAAGTTTAGTAATACATATTTAAAAATGAAAATAAATACAATTATTGTTGCAATAAATCATTTGAAATGAAAAATTAAACGAAGTCAACAAAGAAAAATAAGAACATAATTTCATAACAAAAATGAAGAAGAAAAACAGAATCAAGTGAACATTTACGACTGATTATTTTAGTTTTTAAGATTATCTATACGTTTTTAATTATTACCTAATTTGATTTAATTTATTTATATAATTAACGCAAAATAATATATTTATAAAGTCATTATAAGACTATAATCCTGTTCTTAAATTTATGAAAGAGAGAAAGAAAAAACAAAATCAAATTACACAGACATCAATTATCTTAATTTATGTGTTCTACGTAATCGATTAAGTAATCAATTTTTATTTATTTTGAAATCAATATCGATCTGCGATGCAATGATTTATGACATTATTATATAAAATCGTTGGAAATTTAAACCCTTTTTTAATATCATAAATACAATTTTCTGTTATTGTTTCTCATTATAATTCGACCGATGGATATTTAAATTTTGTTTTTGTTTGTTTGTTTATTAGAGACCATTCCTTTAGTGTTCTTGTTCCAAGTCCCAATACTTGAAAATCACGTTTAAATTTATAGGAAATATTTTCATGCTATTTTACAAGAAGATTATTGTGTGAGGAATGGTGATAATGTTAGACATTTATATGTATGCTTGAATTGTTTAATATTTCATATTTTTAATGTTATTAATTATTTTTTTTTTTATTGTTTTTGGCATGGCCATAGATTACTTTAAAAGTATAGAAATAATTACATCATAGAAATTCGTAAATATCCACTCGAATTATTCTAATAATTACGGAACTATATAGCGAATATTCATCACTAACTTTAAGTACAGAAAGTATTGACAAAGAATAAACGCAGTAACTTATTAATGTAATTGATGAAAAA
Organism: Catotricha subobsoleta; assembly: GCA_011634745.2. Taxonomy (NCBI): domain Eukaryota; kingdom Metazoa; phylum Arthropoda; class Insecta; order Diptera; family Cecidomyiidae; genus Catotricha; species Catotricha subobsoleta. The sequence goes on from JAABKK020009526.1 coordinate 12,735, forward strand.
TCTCTAAATGTGTCTATATTCATTGACACTACGAAGCTTATAATATAATATGATTCAAAAACGAATCTTTCGAATTATCATACACCTCAAAGTAATGTCTAAGAAGATCGCGGATATTCAGTTAGTTTAACTAACTTAGTTGACGTTTCATTTAAAAAGTTTGCATTAAATGCAATACTTCATAAAACTGCATACGAACCTCCACCGTAGACACATTACTTAAAAAATATAAACCAAAAATATTAACATTTGAGGCATAATATTTATATGAAACAATTTAGAAACTGTTTCTGTGCATTAATAAAAACAATAACAGTTTCCAGTAATTTAGGAAATTTGATTGATTTAATAATTTATCGCAAACTATTATCGAAAATCTCTGCTCATAGCTGAGTATACATTATTTGATAGAGATAAAACTTTAGATCTTATCTAGATTCTAGATGGTCTGCCGAAATATTTCTAAATATGTATATAAAATATATATATATTTTTTTTTATATTTGTAAACCTTAATTTTGATTAAAATTCTGAATTTTATTACTTATTTCATGTCACTTTCTTCTACACAAAATTTTGTATGTGTACGCTTTGTTCTTGTGATTTTTTTTTTTTTATAAATAAATACGTAGATTTATATGCATTGAAAATGAAAACCAATATATAAAATTTGATTTTGATTTTGTGTACTTATATGAATAAAAAAAAAAAACTAAACTAAACTAAAAATTGTAATCTGAAATACTCATTTTATGGAAAAAAAAAAGAAAATTCCTTTTTTAATTATTTTAAAATTGGATGATAGTACTTACCAACTTACAATTTAAAAACAAAAAATTTAAATTAATATCATAAAATCTATGACTTAATAAAAAAAAAAGAAAAAAGAATAATTTGTAAACAGTTGTTTTATATAGAGTAAAAGATTAATTGCACAGAAAAAAAAAGTGTATTCATAAGTATCTATTCCACACGCTCAGGCATCTATAGAAATCTATAAATATCTCAACATGTGGTAGAGAGGCTTTGAAGAAAAAAGAAAGAAAAACCATGAATTGTTTCTTAATTTATAAATTCCCCTGTTCTCAATTTGATGTGGGTGTCGATTTTCTTATTAAACATTTACTTTTAAAATAAAACCAGAAGTGAAAGAAAATAATTAAAAAAAGATTGTGATGAAGCATTTTTTTCTTTTAATTTTTTTTTCTGCGGCTCTATGAGTTTTAAGTTTTTATTAAATTTATTTTCATCGTGAAATCTTTTTTTTTTTTTGTTATTATTAAGTAATTGTTTGAAACTGAGCAGACTGCAAGTACTTAAACTCGTCTCAAAAAGAAATGCTTTTTTTTTTTTTTTTGAACTAACACATAATTTTTGTTTGTGTGACATTTTATCCTACAATAAGAAAAAAAAAATTAAGAAAAAAATATATATAGATAAATATTATTGTAAGTACCACCTATTAATTATATTTAATTCTGCTTATTATAAATAAGTAAATTTAGTCAAATTAAATTAAAAACAAAAACAAAAAAAAAAAAAATAATAAAAGAAAATGCAAAACACATATTTCTAATTGCCTTTTGTAAATTACTATATTCCAAAATCAAATGCTTCCTGAGAAAACACAAATTCAAATAATTATCTTTTTGGTTTGTAATTTAGAGATGCGCCACAATGCATGTTCTCATTGATATCAAAGCTTTGATGTATATACTTTGCATGGCTCTAAAACGTCGGATTTTTCTCTTAAAGAAAAAAGTCTACTTAACAAGAAAAAATTGAATTTATTTTGAATGAGATATACATTTACACTACATACATAGATTCGTTAGGTTAATAGATTTATTCATTCTTGAATTTGTTGGCCAATTCTCCAATTAGAACAATCAATTACAATATGTATCTCTAATTTATTGATCTGAAAAATCGAAATTATCTGATTACAACAAACTTAAACTAGAACTTATAAAGTTTTTATTTTGAATGTTTTAGGTATATCAAAAATATATTATAATTATTTGGAATAATGAGAAATGAAGGTCAAAAGAAAGCACTTGCATGCTTACGTTTATTTCAAAAACTGTTTAAAAATTTAAATCCAAATGTGAACAATAATTTATTTTTCACCTATTTTCCATGATTTTCAATTTGCTGAGGTAAATCAAAGCTTCCTGCGACATTTGTATTCGAATGACTAAAGTTGTTACTTTCATTGAAATGTACGAATGCATAAACAAAAAATATTTGAGTATGGTTCAAGATGCTATGGCAAAAAATAACTTAAGATATAATGAGACATCTGTCCTCTAGAGGATAAATGAAAACTGAAGATATTATGTGTTGACAGAGAATGGGTAAAAATGATAGATAATAAAGATTCCTATTCTTTAATCAAACATCAATACGTCATATTCACAGATAAGTAATTTCAAGTTCGATAATTATACATACATATAATAAATAATAGTTAGAAATGTATTCAATAATCTATTATTTATTTTGATTAATTTTATATTTGTCTGTGTTGCTCATGCAGAAAACAAAACTATAAATTTCACCTCACATCACCAATGAAAATAATTCATTTAAGAGCTCCGAATGCGATTTATGTAGAATTTACTATCTATTAAATCCTAAATTATTGATAATTAAAATAAAATTTAAAAACAATATTAAATTATCTCAATTCTATTACGGAAATATCTTGTATTTCAAGTGTTCATTGATTTAAAAGTTCTATTTGATATCTTAATTTGACAGATTACAGGTTTATAATGTGTAAGATAACAAATGAAAATCTCTCATAAATCTATTTTTCAGCATTTTTATCAAGTAACATACATTTCAGAACAACAAACCATACCAAGTACAAGTACAACTTAAAAAAATATTTAAGATTGACCGGTTTAGCTATTATTATATTAAATAGACCCCCGTGCCTTTTTTCATAAATGGAATTTTTTTTTTATGTATATACTTACATTTTTCTATAGAATTTAAGTAATAATAATTAGAGAACAAATCAATAAGTTTTTGTTCAATTGTTCGAGAGCCTGTTTATTATAAATAATACACCTACTTTATTTTAATGATCTTCATAGAACCCAACCATACCTGTATACATTTTTAATAAATAACTATAACTTCAACCAAATAGTCGATGAACAACAATATTATGTTGTTGAAAGTGGGGGAATTTTTTATATAAAATACTGTGCAAATAAATGTTTAAGTGATAGTTCTATTCGGATTATATTGCGGTTAAGATTGTTAATTTATTAAAGACTGAATTTAAAAAAAAAATCATTTAGGACTTTTCAATTTTAAATTAATTAATTTAAAATTATAAGAACAAGTAAAATAATGAATTCATTTTGTGTATTAGTGGTTAGTTTAATTGCATTTTGTGGTATTTCATATGTGAAAAGTGATGTATCCCATCTTAAAGATACTGTTGGTAAGTACAAATATGTATTATTATTTTTTTTACATTTATAGATGTTTGTGATAAAAAAAAAATAGAAAAATAAATAGACCTTTTATAAGAGAGATTACTTTGTTTCTTTAAAATTTAATCAGTGATGTCTTGCTTGATGTCTTGAGCTATTTTTAATTCTAAAAAAAAAAAAATTGTTTATTTTTATAATAATAACTAATAAAAATTATACACATAATAATCATTTGGTTGTCGGTTCAACGTAGGTATATGTATTATTAAAATCAGGAAAAACAAGTTCACGCGAAGTTTATGAATATAATTAAGTTGGTGTTTTTTTTTTAAGCCGGACCTAAATGTACTTAAACATCTCTCTCTTCTGTATGTCTGCTTTATTTTCTTATATTGTTTGAATTTGAATTTAAACGATTTAATAACAATACGTTTATAGACTGTAATTATGAGGATCGGGTATGATAGTTGGCTTAATGTGTATATGCAGTTTTTCAAATTTATACTACTTGGTGGAAATAATTAAAAGCTCCCCAGCATTTTTTTTAAAGTGGTATAAAATCGTATTTATAATGTTTTTAAGAAAAAAGTGCTGCGGAGTATTAACTGTAAAATTGTTAATATTTTTATATTCAAAAACATGCAAAATTATTAATTAAGAATATTGTTTTTTTAATTTGAAAACTGATCAAACTATAATTAAACTTTAATATAATCAATGTAGTTATTTATATAAATTCAAATCATTGTCTTGATTAAATTATTTTCGAATAATGAGTTTTGTGCTATTCAGTATGAACAAAATATAAACAGAAAATATAGGCACTAGGTCAATTTTTAATATAATACAGAAATATTATATTATTCAAAACAATATCGAACGTTTAAAGGGATAAATCGAAAGTGTTTTGCAAACTACTTAATACCTAAACTAATTTACTTTGTTAATTATTTCATAAGCCTTAGCAACTTCTATTTTTATTTTTTTTTTTTGGTATAAGAGCTCTCGTAGAAAAATTAGTTTTGTCTTAAAATACTTAAACTAAGCAAAAATAAAGATCAAAATATAAGTAATTTCACTGAATATAGTTTTAATTGGTTTTTTTTTTTAAAATAATACAAGTACAAGATATAATTAATTTTAAATAATTTAAATCGATAAATTAATTTCTATTCTTTTCAAAATATAAAACTACTTGAAAACTTTATTAGCTATTAATTTAAGCAAACAATTTTGAAGTAATATAATATAATATAATACTTCATCATCAGGTGTTTTACCTTCCTTCAATTGATTATTATTAATAGTCATTAATAATCACTTCAAATTTACCTCAATGTAATTAGTCTTATATTTTGAAAAAAAAAAAAAACAGAACTTCTTCAGTACATTGTCATATATGACATTCGTAATATAGCACAAAAGTGATATTTTCTGTTGGATTTAAATTTAACCCTTGGAATTGTATATTAGTCATGTAATTGATGACCATATCTCTTGATTTTGGTAATAAATAAATATTTTATAGTACATATATTCATATATTCATATATATTTCATAGTAGGTTTGATACCTTCCTAACATTTCAATGTCGAATATATGTCTGGTCAGTATAGGTGACAAAAATATGAATTCAAAAATAAATGATGAATTCGTTTCCATTGAAATGAATCTCTACTATGTCTGATCAAAAGTTTTGTAATGCAGCGTTTGTAAATACAAACAACAAAAATTTCATGTTATTTAATTATAAATATGAAATAATTCAAGGTCTGGGTCAAATTGAATTCATTAAATAACATTTTAATCAATAATGATGTAGAATCCCGTATTTGCAATATTTTATTTAAATCCAAATTAATAAATTTCCTATTTTATACACATGCAAATAATAATAAAAAAAATATCAAGCGACAAAATTTCTTTGCAACAAATTGACAGAAACAAACACGTTTTTGCACACACAAAAAGGTGATAATAATAATAACAATATTTATAAATTATTATTTAATTGGCAACAAACAATACAAAAGACCAACCCAAAACCGTAAAGATTTTATGTACAACGACATTTAATGATTACAATATGAATTTGTATCGTTTACATAAATATAAATATGACAAAGTCATAATGATATCCATGAACACATCAGAAAATAAAGTATTATGCGATGGTGTGATTGTGGTCAGTGGTGATGTTATATTAGGTAGGCAGTGTTGTCCCGTATGGTCATAATTTATATAAATTTATAATATTTGTGAAGTGAGTCAATAATTATTTATAAATTAAATATTTTATTTACATCAAATAATTTAATTTCATTTCTGTTTTTTTTTTTTGTCACACATTATTATATTATTTTTATTATTTGTTATTAATGATAATTACATACTCGAAAATCATCTAGGTGATCTGCCTATTTTATATAATTTATGATCGTCTGGATATGTTAATTTTTGTACAGAGAAGATAATCGTGAACTTGAATTTAATCTTTAGTAAGTTATTATTTAATTATTTTGCATATTTACAACAAGATGTGAGTGCAAAATATGTATAAGCAAATTATTTTATTTTTATTTTTATTTTGTGTGTGTTGACTTTCAAGGATTTTATATCAAAATACAATTGAAGCGATTTTCGTGTGTAACTTAAGTTGTATAATATATGATATAAATAATGTACATATATTTTTGAGACAGAAATGTATGTATCGTAAGCTTTTTGAATAGTTTCGTAGTTTAATATGCAGTAAACAACATATAAGTTAGATTTAATTAGAACTTTATATCAAACATTTATTAATTAATATTCCATGTAAACTTTTAAGAGATGTTTCATTAATAAGTATAAATTCAAATTCTTTAAAACCGATTTTATACCTGGACTGGGATAAAAAAAAATTCATCTGACAAACAAATGTTGGCTGATCTAGAATTAAATTTCAAAATAATTTGTCAAAATATTATATTTATATCAAATAAGAAAATTCAGAGAAATTAGTATAAATTGTACAGTAATTAGTTTATAATTTAAACAAATTTATATGATTTTAAATTAAATAGAATGTTAAAATGTTTTCATCAATACGAATTATAGTTTTTTTTTTTTTTTGTTATATTTTTCTGAGAAATAAAAATATAATTTGAAAAATGACATCATTACATTCCATTCCATTCAAATCGGTAACTTTGCGCATGTGAATTGTACTAATTATTTGGATATGTGTGTCTTTAGTTGAATTTCCAAAATCAAGTTGTTGTTTTGTTATTAATATAATTATTAATAATCTAATAATCCAACGAAAGTTTTAAAATATCAATTGATGTGAGCATATATATATAATATATATTATATATATTACAAGAAACAACATAGAATACACAATATTCAAAGTATTTTAGTTGATTTCAATTCAATTCAATCTCTGTATGAAATTTTCACAAACAATATAAAAATAAAATAATAATAAATGAGATTTCAAGTTCAGCAAATAATTAGAATTACTTCATATTATCAGAAATTGATATAAGTTTGAATTGTTAAAAATCGAGACATTATTTTACTCCAACTACAGCTGTTAGTCTAACTAATTTCACTTAGTAAAGAGTAGCAAAGACAATTGAAAGTGAGTAAGCATTCCGATTATATGTAAAATGAAATAAATTTCAATTGTAATGCCAATTCAAATATGACTTCAATCGGAATATTTCATTAATTTATTATGATAAATTCTAATTATTTATTCACTATAAGTAAATATCAATATGTAAATATTTATCGTTACTGCTTTCGTTAATATTTTTATGTTTAATCTGTTAATTTATTAAACATGGATCCGGATACAAGTCACTCGACCTAATTAAAAATAAATATAGTGGAATTTAATTTAATTCAGTTGATACCAACTATATCGATAATATAATGACGTCAACCAAAATTCTTAAATAAAAATATAAATAAACTATCATCTGACTATGTTTGATAATGATAACGGCATTTTATAAACATTTTATGCAATACACGGGGAGTGTTGTTTCATTAATGAAATAACATTAATGTTAATAGTTCTGAAAACTTTTAATTGAAATTACATGAAAATAGCGTACGTTAAAAAAGACTTAAATATATATAAAATATAACGCGGATTGTTATTTCAATATTTTAAAATTTCTGATGCCGGATTTCTTAATTTTTCTAGTTTTTTTATTTGTCATAGTAAAATTTTGTTGCAAAAAACAATATACAGAAATTGTATGCGATGATTAAATTGATTTGAACTTGAGGTATAAAGAACTTACCAATAATGACTATAAAATATTGTAAAATACCTACATAATAAACTGGTTTATCGCGACCATTTCTCATTAATAAAAAAATATCTTTAAGACCATAATTAAATTACTAAAAATATTTTCACATAAAATCGCACAATTTATGCAAAACGATATCAATTTAATTATGTATTGATCATCTTGATCAAGATTGTGACGATGAGTATACCGTCATAATATATTAATATCACCATTCTGGAAATTGGTTTTATTAAAAAATACCTATCATACAGCTACCTACCGCGTGTATGTAAAAAAAAAGAAGAAGTAATTGAACGTTAAATTACTTATTTTAAATAATTTTAAAACTATGAAAATCAGTAAGTACTTTTGTACTTATTTATAATTTACTCGTTAACTTTTAATTACTGATAAACTCTAGTGTTTTGAATCGCGTCGTAGAACACAAACAAAAAAAAATGTTTATAGAATACTTACATATTTAAATAATTGCTAATCTTCTTTTTATTATCATTTTGAAAACTAGTTGCTGGTGGTGACCAAGTTAAACCTGTAACCGATATTTGTTTAGGGTGCATTTGTGAGGCTGTAAGCGGATGCAATCGAACATTAACATGTAATAGTGATGTATGCGGTTTATTTAGAATAACATGGGCTTATTGGGCTGACAGCGGTAAACCAACAAAAGAAAGTGAACCACCAAGTTCAGAAACAGGTAATGCATATTTTCTTTACATACAAACAATCTCGTATTCACAGAAAAAACAACAACAAAAAAATAAAATTCTGGTAGAGAGAAATTATAATCTACAAACATTATTTTTTATAAACTATACGGTAATATACAGACTTCATTACCGACGGCGCCGTGGCTTAGTTGGTTAAAGCGCCTGTCTAGTAAACAGGAGATCACGAGTTCGAATCTCGTCGGGGCCTAGTTTGTGTTTCACAACAAACATTTTTTTTTTTTTTTAATTATTGTTTTTATTTTGTTTAAATTAACAGCATATGCAAATTGTGTCAATGACCCATACTGTGCAGCTAGTTCAGTTCAAGGATACATGGCGAAATTTGGACAAGTATTTATATTTTCATTTATGTTTTATTAATGATTTTGTATTAGAAATATTATGAAATAGCATTCTTAGTTACTAACTCATTTTTATGTTTATTTTTTTTCTTCTTCTTTAGGATTGCAATGAAGATGGTGTTATTAATTGTTATGACCATGCTGCTATTCATATTCATGGTGGCTATGGATGTAAGGGTGAACTTCCAATTAAATACAAAAATACATTTAATCAATGTTTAGGACAACTTGGAGCTGCTTAAAGAAAAAAAAAAATGAATGCTAATAATAAGCCATTCATAATATGTTAATGCAATAATTTTCTTAAGAAAACCAGAATTCTGTAACTTATTTCGCCATAAAAATATTCATTTTCAATAAAAAGCACACACTTTCATACTTATAATTTAACAAAGACATTAAAAAACGTTTTTCTTTTTCTTTTTTGTTGATTTGTTTTCATTTCAGATATATTTTTTTTATTGATTTTTTCCTTTTGTATATTTTTTTTTTTTTGCTTCTTAGATTAATGGGAAACTGAGGAATTGATTTTTATGCATTTTTTTTTCTTTTCTTTTGTATAATTCTTAGAAGTATAATAATAGTTTTAATTATTTAATTAGTTTTTATATATAGTTTTTCTTTTATCAATGAACGCATTTAACAACGATTTTCTAACATTATATTCATATATTGTATATTTCTTTTTATTAGTTTTCTATTTAGTTCTTTCTTTTGTTTCATTTATTTGTTTAATTTTATTTTCTTTTATGCCAGTCTCTCTACAATGGAATAATAATAATTAATAAAAATGTTATAATAAATATATTCTTATAAACTATTTAAAATATATAACAGAACTTTCATTAAACATATACAACTAAATAATTTATCAAGATCTCTATATTATAAATATATAGTTAATAATTAATTTATATTTTTTTAATAATAATGTCTAAAACATTATTTAGTTTTAATTTATTTTAATTTACAAAACAAAGAATTGGTTTACTGATAATGAATCGTTCAAATAATTAGGTTTTTCGGTTTATAAAATTATTAAGTGCACTAATTTATTTGAATTATTGATTTTAAAATTAAAAGAAAATTGAGGCGCGAGTGTATTTCCGGTTAATCCAATTTGTCGAAACTGCGAATCTATCAAAGAAATTGAATATTAGATTAATAATAAATATATTAATTGTTTGCAATGTGCAATTTGACATTGAATAAATATGAAGAAATTTTAGTAGTGATTTTTTACAAATATCTTATTTATGTATTCACATGAAAATGAAGAGAATATATAACATTTAAGTGAGTAAAATGTCTATGTATATCTTCTGAAATAATCAATAGTGCTTTATTTTGGATTAATATAATGCATTTAAATAAATAAATGACATTTAATTGAAATGTAATAATTTCTAAAATAAATTTCATCATTTCGATTGTCCTTACAAAATATATTTCGGATTTTTGTTAATATAAAAACGTTGTTGAAAATAAACTGGTAATAGAACGCACTCGCAATTAATATAGCAAATACACATTTATTAATATATCGATTTAATTATTTCTCTTGAAAGCGATAGTAAAAGTTGATAGATTCGATACGATAATTGATATAATTTCCATTTTTTCAAAATAAAAAAAAAATCCTTTCAAATAACCGATTAACTCCTGGTGCAATTATAATCAATTAAATATTTTCTTGGTGAGATTCTTAATTTAAAAAAAAAAAAAAACATTTAAAAATAACCGTAACTATGAGCTAATAATTATTCTTAAAGTCTTAGCTTATAACTTTTATTTTGCTTTATTAAATTTTCTTGATTTCTAATAGTTAATTAATTGTAGCATTAAATATTTTAACATTATTTTTCATTTATTTAAAAAAAATTATTGTTTTTCATTTAGATGGAATTTATCAATGTATATATATTTTTATTTTGCATATAAATTATTATTTCCTTATTTAAATTTGTTTTTAAAATATCTGATTTTGAGTTGTGTTATCTTTTGTGGTAGTGTTTGAATAGGTCATAGTATTATACTTTTTAGAATTGACAGATGTTGAACGATATATATTATTATTATTATTATTATTATTATTATTATTATTATTATTATTATTATTATTATTATTATTATTATTAT
>JAABKK020009536.1:0-23699 GCA_011634745.2 Catotricha subobsoleta
ATAAGCGAACACGTCAAAGTATCGCATTAAATAAGCGAGATCTCGCTTATTTTCATCTGAATTTTTTTGTATGAAAACGTGACATATTGCCGTTCTATATGTCTATTCTATGGTTACGCTACAACGATTTAAAATAATGCTTTTTAATTGAATTATCACTTTTTTTTTTAGATGCAAAATTATCCATGTGTAAAGTTAGGCAGCGCTTAGGCGTAAGTAACGAGATGAATAATGGCATTGAACACTAAATATAGTTCAAGTTAAATGGATATATCAAAGCAAGCTGTTACCTATTAGGCCCTTTCTATTACTTTTAAATAAAATAGAAATGCAAGGAATATGTACGTAGAATTTTCTTCAATCTTCTTTATGATATGCAATATCTTTACAAAAAAAAATCCTTGTGAAAATTACGTTCGATATTTCCAGTCCAGCTCGTTAATTTTAAATGGAAATAAAATACAAATTTAAAGATTTAAACTGCACAAAAAAAAACTTGTTGTTGATTATTAATGGAATTATTATAATAATAATAATAATAATAATAAAAAAAATCACAAATGTGAAAATTTTACAAAAAAAAAATATAACTTTTTGGCAAAATTTATGTAAAAAAATAATATTGAATTCTGAACTAAATTCGAATTTTTTAGATAATAGTTAGATGACAGCAATTACGGTTTCACCTAGTTTTGTGGTCAATTTATGGTCGGATAATATCATAATTTCAGTTTCCTGGTTTGTATAATAACTATCAGAGAATTTAGCGTTCAGTTTGCGAATGCATTGATTTTATCGATCAGTGCGAGCCGCATATAAATTTTATTCTCTTGTTTTAAGTCCATCTATTATTAATTTTTTTCTTTTTTATACACTTGACTATTTTTATTTAAATATTGCGTAAATATTGAGTTGGTTAAATATACGAACTTATCAATTTTCTCAAGTACTTAGTTACATTCGGCAAATAAATAAAATAGATGCCGATTTTTTTTTTTTAATTAATAACATTTTCTATCTCATTTCTATCACAAGATAATAATTTTTAATTTAACCACTTTTTATAAATTGAAATTTCCTAGGAGAAATAGAACGTTAAATTATTATGAAATTTAATTTTTATTCATATAATATTTAAATCATATATAAATATACAAAATTACTATAATTCCTTTTTGCTTATGAGAAATAAATTATTTTTGCATTCAATATATTTTCATAAGTACCTCTCTGTTATTAATTATTATTATTAATTTAAATTTATTTATTAAATCAATCATTTAATTGTGAACATTTTTATTAGAAATTATAATAAATATGAAATATATGTTTTAGTATATTTAAAAAAAATTATGAGTTTTATGGCTGGTAGCTATTTGATATTATTTATTCAAATTCCACATAATACCATCAACATTATATAATAATATTATACATTTATATACAATACAGTCTCTCAATTAACATAATTTACCATAAAATGTTGGTTGTTTATTTTGAGTATCCTATATTATATTCTAGCAGCAACAATATACAGCTACCAAATAAATGGTAATCACAATAAGCTTAATTTTCTTCATCAATTTTTAAAAAACATGTAAATTTGTAACCTTGAATTGAAATTAATATGAGAGCAGCAGCTGAGTGCTAAAAAAAAATGTGCTGACTTTGAAATGATCTTTTAATAAAAAAAAAAAAAACAAAACAAAACAAAAAACTCTCGAAAAAACAAAATAAAGAAGAGAAATATAAGTATATAAAATGTTAGATATAAATATAGCCAAAATATTATGAAAAATATTAAGTAAACCAAAATAATTATAAACTAAATACTCTTCGTAAAAATTTATAAAAACAATAATAATATTATTGCTGTTAAGTGCAGAGCTTAGTTTTTATCAAATGTAGAAAATTGCGTTTCTAACAAATATTCAAGAAAGGTTACGAGGGTTAAATTTATATAAGTGGCCGCAGAGATTTTTTTTCTAAATTTAGAAATGGTATTATAGAAATTGTCTTTAATGTTCCAATTTATTAAATTACTGTCAGAACTTATATTGAAAATACGGTAGATGTTCACAAAATCGAACCAATAAGTTTTGAATAATTTGAATTTCTGGAAATAAAAACCAAATAAAAAATTAAACGAATAAATATGCAATGAAAAATTAACAGTTATTTCATTTATAACATATAACAAATGTCTACTACAAACCAGAATCATTACATTGAAAATTTATAAATTATTTAAACTACCACCTACATTTCAAATTTTAGAGCGTTCAATAAAAAAAGAATTTACGATCGGAAATTCGATTTCATGAGCGTTTACTGTAGAAATAAATACACATATAGAAAATATGAACGAAATATTCATAATCAATACTGTTTGTCTTTTATCCTACTTTGATGGAAGATGATCCTTTTTATATAGTATACAAGCATGAGTCATGTAGTACAATTCATATAATAATAAATCATATAAGCGTATAAGTCAAAACTTCGGGGTCCGATTTGAGAGTTTTCTATAAATATATTGAATCTACTTTTCCGGAACAACAAATCTTATAATCTATGTTACTTCCTTTCTGTTTATTCTCGAAAGTACAATTTTCAATATTCAATATAAACATGTAATTTCATCGACAGAATTGTGTTTGTCATTTCCGCAAAATTGATTGGATAAAAAAAAAAGAAAAAAAAATCCTGTATTAAATTTCAATAAAGACTTTTCCAATGATTATAATATGATTTTATGGTAGGTTACTGTGATAATTGCAATGCTGCTAAAACTTGTGCATTCATTAATATTTCAAAGTAAGTTTGTAATAATTTGTGCAGTCTCTTCATTTGAATAAAGTGATAGATGATAGGAATAGAATTTCCTTTGACCTATTTATTGTCAATTGAATTCACACAAAACTTTTTCAATAGCCTTGTATATACTATGGTTGTAAAGGCTCTTTATAAGGATGTCCACACATATTGAAACTATACAAGTAATTTACATCGTTTGTTACTTCTAAAGTTAATAAATTTCTCATTTATACTTTGTGTCGTGGTGTGAAGAGTATTTTTTATAAAAAAAAAAAAAAAAAACTGTTAGCATGCAAATGATAATCGATGAGTGGTTTTAATTAGAATTTGTACGAAATATAAGCATTGTATTTTTAATTTTTTTTTTTTTCGTTTTAACAGGGTAAGAGTAAAATTTTGTGTAAATGTGTTATTTATTTCTTGATATTTATTATAAATAATTCATAAATTTTATTATGCATTAATATTCATTATGTTTCACATGAGTGAATAAAATAAGGTATAGAGAGTCAAATTTTAATGCAAAGTAAGAATTTATACATCAGCGATTTATAAATTTTATTTGTTAGGTGTGTAATATGTGTTATATACAAAACGTCCATCATCATGACATTGAAAGAAAAAAAAAAACAAACAAAAAACGAAGAAAATAAAACAAATGTATTATTAAAAAAAAAAAAATTAAAAACGATTAGCTCATATTTCCATATTTGAAAACAATAGGTTTTTTTTTATTATTATTATTTTACCGCTGCCTGTTTAACATAATTAATATTTTAGCAGCTGAACGCTGTTGTTAAATTTAATTTATGTATCTCTGAATAATAATATATGAAAGAATTGTTAAATAAAAACAACGCATCTACAAATTAATTATTGTAAAACGTGAATTGATATCTGACGCAATAATCCTTAAGAAATTATATAATCAAATTGATGTTCTTCACGCATTCAAGTCAGACCATTTAGTATACAAAACAAATAAACTTTTTTTTTTCATTTTTTTATTTAATATACATTTTGTATTTCTACAAATGAATGAACAGCAAACTATTTTCATTTATATAAAACAGAATGTAGTTATTTAATCAATGAATAAATGTGTTGGTTCACAAATTTACAGCCAGACAGAAAAGCGTCGTCATTAGTCATTGTAATATTGTTAGCTATGTGTATAAGCTACAAGTAGATATGAGCTTTGCTCGTACGTGCCGCTTTACTCCAATTCACATAAATTACAATCAAATAATTTATTATTATTATAATTTAATAATAATCAGATATTACAAATATATAATGAAAAAAAAAAAAATTTTTTTTACCCACTATTTGATTGTATCGCTCAATTATATGCTAGACGCGTTATGTATTAAGATATTACTTTCATTTAATATTCAATATAAAAACAAAAGCAAAATGTTATCTAGACATTTTGCTTTATAGATTTCAGTTAACATTTTTCATGTGCCTAAGTAGCCAAAAATATAGAGAAATTAATTTGTTACATTATGCCGATTTTTATATAGGTATGTACAATATGTGTGTATTTTTTTTTCCCTTTTGACCTTGAAGGTTAATTGATTACACCTATTTATGTTATAATCAAATCGACTATGAATGCAATATAAAGCAATAAATTCAGAACAAATTTATATTAAATTAACGATAAAGAAACAAAAGAAAAAAACAAATTTTGCACGAAAAGATGGTTCGCAAGATTTATATAGAAATGTGTTCGCTGAAATGATCAATATTGTTGAACGATTTTAGTAAATAGCCTGGTTTTTTTTTTTTTGGCTGCATGAAACACGCTAAAGGAATAACTTTTTACGAAAATATTTTCTATGTAGCAGAATTTTCTTTGAATGTTGTTAAATTGAAATTCACAATCGTTAAAAGTTAGTTCAATTGAAATGTAAGTTCATAGTTTTCTTGTCAAAGTTTTAAGACTAGTACCATCTAGTACGCTGCGATTTAAAGGTAGCGAAATCCCATACAAGAACTGACAAATTTCCCTGCTTTATTTCAATACCGTGAAATTTTGACATTTTTTGTATGGATTTCGTTACATTTTCACTTTATGCAAATCGGAGCGTACTAAGCTTTATATACAAATTTCGAATTTAAAAGGCAAAACTACAAAATTTTATAAATATATACTAGAATTTCTTTAATAATACTAGTTAATGCAAATGTCTTGTTTTTTTTTTTGGTGTATGTTTATGGAGTCAATTAGTCATCCTATAATCTATTTATAATAAAATATTTTCTGTTTTATGGAATATTCCATTCGCGCATATAAATATAAATAAAAGATAGACAACTTATTTGATTAAATAGTTAATTAAATTGGTGTTTTTTTTTTTATCAAACCAAAACTTGATAGAAAAGGTCGAAATAGATTTGAAGTTCATTTGCTACATATTTTATTTGTTTAATTTTAATAAATTATTTTATGAACTATACCTACATTTATGTGAATAGTGGATAGTCTAGTATGAACATGGCGTCCCAAATTGTCTTATAAATAAAATATGGCAAGTAATAGATTAATTGTACCTACTTTAATCAATTAAGAATTCTCCTTTTCTATTTTCATGGATACCCATTGAAGATACGTCGCTTACACGGTAGCTCTGCAGGTAAGTAAGAAAATGAATTTGATTTTTATTTATTTACTTTTTTTTTATTTTTTTTTTCATAAAAAAAAACCTCTTATAAACACATGTTCCCTCAAATTAGAGGATATTTAATCGCTAAATAGAGAAAAAAAGTTATACACAGATAAAATTCAGAAAATCTTCTGTAGAAACTTTATCCAAAAACGAACGATTTATTTCTTAACTGTATTAAAAAAAAATTCATGATGCCATTGGGCTAAAAAGTTCATGCATAATATCCATTAAGATTTTTAATAATCACAAAATTTTATCATCAAAGCTTTGTTTTAACATATATTATTCCAATTATCTAGCGGCATATTCAAATCATGGATATTTAAATATTTGAACTTAGATTGAATGTGCCAAGTGAATTATTTGTGTTAATGAAAATTTACAAAAAAAAAAAAAAAAGGAAAAGAATATTAAGATTTGAAGTTATTTACTTTTAACATTTCATTTATAATTCTATAAATAAATTTAATCATGTTTTGATGATATTTCTGGCACATCAAAACCAATTTTTTTATTTTTTTATTTTTACTATTATGCTGAAATTACTTTACAAATAAAAATATCGGTCGACAGAGATAATTACATATTTTAAAAATATATGAATATTTAACTGTATTAATTCTTTGATAACATCATCATTCGAAAAAAATATATTTACAAAACAATGTGACACAATGTTTACACATGCATCTATCCACACATAAAATATACTCAAAATGATATAATATCAACTCTTACCATATTGTGGTATAAATGGTAAATTGTAAATTATACAATATAGATCATTCCGCATATATGATTACGCAATTTACAAAACATGGGAATGATTCATTTAATTGTAACCAAAAATATAGGTAATACTATATAATAATATGTATGTGTATGAGGGATGTGTTGTTTAATATTTGTACACATATATTTTTTTAATAAAAGAAACATGCGATACCATTTTCATAATTATGGGTAATCATTTCATAGACTAATTATTATTTCTTTGTTTTTTGATACGAAAATAATATAGTTGTAACTCTCATACAAATTATTGATAAATATGGAAAATGTAATTTTCTTTAGAAATTTAAACATCTCTATTTATTTGTAAAGCTTATGCCAAAGGCTTTTGTTATAATACAGAAAATGAAGAGATTTTTTTAATTTTTTTTTTTTATTATAAATGTTATATCTGTTTAGTTATCAATTCCGATGCTATAGAAAATATATACTTGTATAAGTAAATACATTTTAAGAAAAGTATATTAAGTGTCTACAGTATTTTTAGATGAATCAGTGTTCATTTCAAAGCTTTTAAAGATTACATCAACTTATCTTTTATCGACGATAAGCTAAAGTAAATGCTCAATAGTAAATATATCTTTGTAGGTGGGCTGGCAATTATGTATACATTTCTGATTGTATGAATATGCTTTCAGTTATTTTTCACTTCAAAATGAATAGATTTTAAGAAAATATTATACACATTATAGCGCTAAGCTTATATAGTATTATATTATTAAAGTATTAAAATGAAATTGCACGATTTTATTATAATTATCGACATTGTAGATTCAAAGTCTTCAATATTCTATTCAATATGAATATAAAAGTATATAATATACTTACATTTATATAAATTTAAATGAAAATAGAAAATGTAAAAACTTATACTTTTCAATTTGACTTGATGACTTCATTTTTATAAAAGAAATATGGAATAGTAAATTCTTAATAGTTCATAGAAAGGTTTATTGCGAACTGTATTATAAAATATCGAATATCCGATAAAGTAATGCTGAACAGAATAAAGTAATATTCTTTTTTAAGAGAAACTTTAACTTTTTCAGTTTATTTATGGTTGATGGTGGTTTGGTTATATGTAGTGGTAGTTTTCTAGTTAAGTTTGTTATATTACTTTTTTTTTCTCGTTATAGAGTGCTGTTACTGTCGCTTCATGAAACTAGTTTCGAAAGAAGTATAGAAGTAAATGGTGTTTTAATGGTTGTCCAATGATGTTAGTGATAAAATAATATAATGAAAGATGACTAAATTTTTTTAAAGTATATTAAAGTGCAGTAGTGAGGCAAAGAAATGAATGGAATCGTGATTTTGTAAAAAAAGACAAATTTCGTTACACAGAAACTTGCATTAAATGTCAGTCAATTATTATTATTACATATTATTATTATTTTTTTTTGCATTTACATTTGATAAAAGTTATATAATTAACTAAACCATAAATCAATTAAATTTCGAATGATGCATTACATCTTTCAAATAGTTATTAAAAATATTTAAATGAAAATGAATAATGGAAATTAAATCAGCCAGACACCAAATAATCAAAAGAAAATTTGCTGTGGCTTTAATTATATATATACAAAATTTCAGTAAAGGAAATTAATGTGTTTTTATTAAAATTGACATATTTTCAAAATATATGGTTAAAAACCATATATCACTTAGTTTTCAACTAATGAAAAAATATTTCTCGCTATGGCAGAAAAAAAAAATATTATATGGTTTTTGAAAAAATAGAAATATCAATTTAATGTCCTGCAATTTAATACGACGCCGGCGGGCATCAATCAAACGAAAATAATATGCACACGCAAATATCAAATTTGTCTCTAAAACTTTGTATAATGAATGTAAATATAAATGAAAATATGGGAAAATCAGGTTTTGGTTTAGCATTTATTGCAATTTTTTTTCCGTTTATTTATCAATCGATAATTAAAGAAAATTAAATATAATCTGAAATTCGCTATAAATGCAAAAAGAAAAATCGGATTTAAGAATTATGCTTGAAATCACCTTTAACATGCGATACCTACCAACTCAAATTCCCTTTAATAATTATGGTAATTGCGAAGAAAAAATTATCATATTTTTCTGCATTATTGCTTTAATATTAATGACAATAAATAATTAATTAGGCACATTTTTTTTTATATTGAGTTGCTCTAAATAAATAACACAATTCTATTTTCTTTATAAGTTTAGAAATCTAATCAATTACCATTTATTCAGGCTAACTTGCAAATATTTAAATCAGGTGATCGTACCCTTTCATTTCTTTAGGGGTTCGTTTCTGAAGGCTTGGTTCTTATCAAATAAATTTAAGGTTTCGGTTCTTTTAAAAACAAGCTGCCAATGGCACACAACTTCATTTTTGTAATGAAAAAAAAAATATGAAACCAATACTTTTTTTAAAAAAAGAAATACAAATTTAGGGCTCGGTTCTGAAGTCAATTTTACAGAACCGCATATAATGGTGACAAAAATTAAAAAGAAGTTCAGTTCGAAAGGTTCGTTTCTGATAAATAAAAAGGAGGTTCTAAAGGTTCGGTTTCAGCAAAATATTTTTAGAGTTCGATTCTGAATTGAAGAAATCAGCGACTTTTAAGATACAGTTAAGTCCGAGTCCCTAATTTAAAAATAAATTAGGGATAAGATAAGATAAAAATAATAATATTCATACAAGCTTTTAGGCTATAATCATATAAGTACATTTAAATTGCATCGATTTAATGCAATGCTTTTAACGTTAATGATATAAGCTGCAAAAAGGATTTAAATCCGAAAAGAGTAATGCCGAATCGAAAATAATTCATATAATTTTAAAATATTCAACATATTAATTTAAATAAATAATATGATTATTATATTTATAAATTATAATCATTAATGATGTTATATCGATTGATATAATAAATAAAATGAAATTTATGACATATTAATTCTCGGTGACCAAATATTTGGACAAGTTTTAAACCTAATACTATTCAACTAAATCTCCTGTTTGATAAACTTAATAGGTGCATTCAAGACTCGCATCTCTACAGTACCGTAATATGAAATATAAAAGCCATGAAACTAGATTTTTACACGGGATACATATTTTGATGCTTATCAACCAGATTAGACGACTAGCTTTGTTGGTATAATTCAGTTCAAAGAAATTTGATAGAAATAAATCCATCAGGAATCAAAACAGAACTGTTCTTGAAATTAATAATATTCGAAAATTCATTTATCGTATACCCATGATAGTCCTAGTAACATAACATAACACAAACTACCGAATTTATATGTACATTAGATCCAACAAATGAATGGGAAATTTTTTTCCTCAGGTGTAAAACACTTAAGTTTTTTTTGACCAGTTAAAAACGTCTTAGAGATCGGTCAACGGCTTAGATGTTTTGTATGAAATTGAAGGAAAAAATGTATGTCTCTGACAAATATTCGAAAACTCTAATGAAACACTGATCTAATTCAAATATTTTTTTTGCAAATGTACGTTTTTGAAGTCCATCTAAGACAAAAGTACCTCATAAACTTGAAAAACTCTGTTCTGATGGATCTAAAGATTCTCAAAGAGCTATATTTTTACTTTTTTCGTATATGGACTCCTGAAACCGAAAATGATTTGAATTAGTTTAATTTTTCTTAGAGTTTTCAAAGGCTTTGGCATAGACATGCATTTTTCCATATATGTTTTCCTTCGATTTCATACAAAACATCAAAGCCTTTAAGCAACCTCTATACCTTTTTCAAATGGCTTAAAATAAAAAAAATCAAGTGTTTTACATCTAAGATGAAAATAATTTGCGCTTAGGCCTAAAAATTAAAAAAAAAAATTGAAACCTCCTGGTACATATAAAAAAAATCTATTATCAAATAAAAACTAAATATTTATAAACAAATTAAATTAAATCGAAATCTATTTATACATTTCTTACTATCTACATATTTACCGATTCTATACAACATAGTTCAATTATGTACTATTAGCTGGAAATAGTTTACTTACCTGAAATATAAAAAAAAGAGAAAAATAGAGAAATTAATTTTATTTTAATTAAATATTTATTTTACCTAAACTTTGAATTTCTAGAAACAGAATAGCCAATAAAATGTATTTCTATTAATATAAACTTCAATTACCACATAGCGAACATTTATGGGTACCTTTCAAGTTTCTCAACGAAACCAAACAGCGTGCTGCACACAAAGTGAAATAAATATTATAAACTTTTTGGCATTTTGGCGTTTTCGCTTTACCCCATATATTAACATCATTAAATTATATCAAAAAATACAGTGTGCTTTTTCTATTTTACGTATTTTTCCTAGATTTTTTTTTTCTTTTTCATTTTGATTCTTTCTTTTCTGTACATCACGATGCTTTTGCTTGGCTGAAGCTTTGTTATAATAAATAAGTCTGTATATGTATATAATTTTTTTTGGTTCGGTTTGGTGGATGTTGTTATAATGTATTAATGTAATAATGTATGGAAAATAGATGGTTGTATTGTGAATTTCAGTTTTCAAACGATACTGAACTGATACTATATATACATATATGTACTGTATGTGTACCGTACATTACAAACATAATATAATAAATATTATAATGTACAATAGGAACATAACACAAAAACTATTTTTGGTAATCAAGCAACATCAATCAAATAGAAAATTTGTTAGATCATAGCATGAGAACCAAACATTCCATTAATCAACTTTATATACAAAATACTCTGTGTACTTTAATACCACGTCGATCAGTATATAATCTTTATACACAGAAACCCAAAATATTGTGATATTAAAATATTTGTATTTGTAATACATACCAGAAGCAATATAGCAATATTTATAATATCTTCTAAACTACACATATTTCATAGTAAATATGAAGAATTTCTGAATGAGAATTTGATTAAAATTACATAAGATGATGAGGTGATGAAAGTCTTTGCATTTTATTGGGTATAACATTTTTTCGATATACGGATACCGATGATATAAAATCAATTAAAAATTTTAAGAGTTAGTAGGAATTTATCTAATCATACATGAAAAATATTCTGTAGGGGGTAGCGTATTATTCTATATAATTTTTATGTATTGTTTAAGTACAAATTCAGTAGGCGCTTTCTTTTACATTTCGATAAATAGTTAGGTTTGGTAAAATATGTACAATAAAAGAATGAATTATATTTATTTATTTATTTATTTAGTTATTTATTTAGTTATTTATTATTATTATTTTCTTTTTTCATTGTGTTCAATCAATCACTCATTTCATTACTTATAATTTGTTTGGAAAATTCCATTAATATATTTGTTCAACTTATAGACATCATAATATAAATAATATTTCTGAAAGGTATACTTATGAGACGAATAATAATAAAACGAAAATGAAAACAAAAAAAAAAAAAAAAATTCGAAAAGAAATGAAAATTCAATACTAATTTAATATCGGTGTTGTGATGGAATAGAATAGAAGTAATTTCAAATGTTTGAATAATAGATAAATACATGTCCAAATAATAACGGAAACGATTAAACATAATTTGTGTAATAATAAATGTAAATTATAAAGAGGTACCTAATTTACTTACACAACAATTGTATTTATTATCTATAATAGTTTTTTATGTGAATATTTATTATTTCAGAGTTTGAGTAAATGTTTACGCAGACATCATTGTAATATTATGATTATTATTAAAGACAATAGGTAGAAATTGAAAAGCAATGTGAAAACATTGAAAAATAAAAACAAATAAATTATGTTTTTGTAATAATTCAAAAACCAAATAGAGAAAAAAATATCTTGAGATTTTAAACTAGATTTTCTTTCATGCTTTTAAAAAACTATTTGTTTAACACAATTCAAGACATTTTGTTAAATTAAATTTCACAGTTTTCAATTAATTAGATAATTGATAGCATGCTGAAATTGAAATTATTGTAATGAAAAAATGTGACCCAATGAATTTTGTGTTAGATGTGTACATGTGAAGATTTGATTTTTTTTTTCTTTTTTGTACTACTTTTTGCTTTATTAGACAGTCCAATTATATACATTAACTTAACAGATTAATTGAACAAAAAAACTTGACTTATTTGACTTGATGATTCCAATATCATTAAAAAGTTAAACAAAGAATTTTTCCACATATTGAAAGAAAGTTTTCAAATTATAATTAAGTTAATTTACAAAATAATGAAAATAAAAAAAAAAAACTTTCAAGGTTCTTTACTAATAACTATCTAATCGATTTTTTTTTTATATTATCTGAAAACTTACTCATTTAAATTACTATAAATTTACTAATAGAGAAATACTATACGTAACGTATTTATGTTATTTTCACACGACCATTATAAATAAATAACAAGCTGTTTTATTTTTCAATTAAAAAACTATTTCTGGGTTCCGAAAATACAGAATAATCGTTTCTTACGCACTGAATGTTTGGCTATACGTACATATATCGAACACACACGCACTTCACATGAAATTTTACTAAATTTAAAAAAGAAATTTTAACATTTTTGTATTTGTAAATTATTTAAAATAAATTCTTTTGTGATTACTAGTAGAATGTTTGTTTGTTTTTTTTTCTTTGTTTTTTCATTCTTGACCTTACAACAGTTACAACGTATTTTTAGTTTTACTAAACAATTGTTATGGTTCCTGTAGTACCTATCATAAACTATAAGTACGACAGATCAGAGAGTATAATCATCATAGTACCGCACCGCATGCCATTCAATGTATGCACCATTAATTTATATACATTTTTCTTTTTCGTTTTTTTCGTTTTTTTTTTTTATGTACCAAATTCTCTATTATACTATATTCACAAACAAACATTTTACGGTTTTAATGTCTATAAAATATACCTAACCAAAAAGTATATTTTATTTATTTATAAAATATTTGGCTTCGGGAAAGATAAATATTCGAACATCGTAAATTTTGTTAAAAATTTATTATAAAATAAAAGATCTAACGTAAACGAAGGTAAATATAGAGAAAGATACCTTTGTATAAGTGTATGCGATATATTGTATTTTTTTTTTTTTTTATATATATCTAGACTTTACGTACTTGTTCTTGATAAACTAAACATAATAATAATATTATACAGTACAACCGAATAATATGACCATGCGTCAAGATCAGGGTTGATCAATATTGTATGTGTAATCAATTTAGTATTATAGAAACTATAGAATATGGACCCGGATACTCTCTGCATACAGTAAACTCAGTAAACTTTTGTTCTATGACGACGCATTAAACATTATCATAATATTATACAAAATGACAACTATAATTGAATATATTTCATGAAGTGTTTTATATTCTCTGAAATTTTGATGACCAAAACAAATTTTCTTACATATTGTAATCTATAAATTGATCAGGTTATCTGTTTATTATTATAAAACAATAAAAAAAAAAATTTCTGATGAGCACGTTTTATTAAGAATAATATGTACTTCAATATATTATTTACTGTTGGTCATATTCATAAAATGATAAAAATCAGAAATTTCTCGACCACATCGGATTAACGGAATTCGAAATAATATTAATAGGCGACTCTCTGTAAATTCTGAATTGTAAATGCTTGATATCCGACTAAAATGGATAACTTATGTCAAGTTGATCATATTGGATATATTTTAGTGTACACAGGTTTTCGTACCGTTCTCGGTATAACACTCCCATAATAATAATATATCTATATGTCTAGAATAATATATATTTTAACAAATATTGTACAATACAACGCTGATAGATAAATATTGAAAAATATTTACCTACTTATTTACATTATATTTTGTATAGTTTTTATTTGTTTATTATACATTTTGTGTTTATAATATACTTAAATGTTTATATAAACCAATCTATAATTAAATTAAATAATGTTTTTTTTTTTTTTTTTTTTATCAGGCATTAAGATAAGTAGGTATAGTGAAATTTTCGGTAACAAATATTTTAATGGAGAAATGTTAAATTATCCAAAAATTATAAATAAAGCATACAATTGAAAATTCAGCCACTTACTTTCAAGGAACATTTATTAAATGAATAATTTAATTCTCATTCCATATGCAAATATGGTAATTACACTTAAAAAAAAAAAAGAAGAAAAATATTGAAAACGTCAGAAATAAATATTTAAAGGTTTTATGAAACTCTTTTTTTTCCGTAAAGGAAAATTATGAATTTAACAGAAATTTAGTTATTATATAAAATTAAGTACTATGGAAATGGTTTGAACTTGAAAACCCAAGTACTTGGTGAAAATATAAACCAATTCGTTTTAAATTTATAAATAATTTAATTAATTAATAATTGTTAAATAAATTTAATAAAAAAGAACCCAATTAAAGGATATGTGAATTTGACTGTTTTTTTTTTTATCGTGTTTCAAAATCTATTACGAGATTTATTATTTAAGTAGAAACGTGTAATTATCGAAATTTTTCGGCTGACTTATTTGAAAAATATGAAAATTGGCCACTTTTTCATAATTCTATGGTGAATAATTCAATATTGTATACTCTTCGTAACGTAAATATTACTTTAGTCAAATTTAAAAACGCATAGCTCTTTTATTAGCTTTATGAATTTGCGTAGGCTCAGATCTAATTATATGATATCAGCCTTAATTCTAAATTAAGAACTTTATAACATAATATAATTCTAAATATTTAATACGTCAATTACACTAAATTTTCTAAATAATAATAATAATAAAAAAGTTAACCTTGCTTTTTTAAATTTTTAAATTCTCAATCGAAACACACTCAGAAACGAGTGCAATCATTTTCAATCTAGATATTATTAAACTAAATGAAACTTTCTGATTTTTTTTTTATTTTAATGAAAACTACATACCGAAATGTTGTAGTCATTTGTGGTAAATTTACATTATTATCAATAAATCTAATCTGCCAACAAGTAACTTCTTTTTATAACCATCCCCTATAAAGTC
This sequence comes from Catotricha subobsoleta, assembly GCA_011634745.2. Classification (NCBI taxonomy): domain Eukaryota; kingdom Metazoa; phylum Arthropoda; class Insecta; order Diptera; family Cecidomyiidae; genus Catotricha; species Catotricha subobsoleta. Next base: position 15,308 of record JAABKK020009536.1, read on the forward strand.
TCTGTTAACAATTATGTGCATTTTTTTTTATATTTAGTTTTTTTTTTTTTAACAACAAAAAATAGAACAGCAAATTGTTCAAGTATTAGAAAAAAAAAATATACTTGTCACACAACATGACTTTTGCTTCAGACTTTTTTTTAGCAATGACTAAAGTTGTGTAGTACACTTTTTTTTTCTAATAAATTATGCTGTGGGATGACAAAAAAAAAAGAAGAATAATATTATACATGAGCAAGTATATAATAATATTAGTTAGATATTTGTACGCCACGACAGTTTATATCCTCGAAGCTATATATTCAACCACAACCGAACGAGAACATCATGAATGCATAAAACTTTTAAAAATTCGACCAACAATAATAAAAAAAAAATAACTCTGACTTTACCTTATACATAATTCAAACTAAATTTTTCGTTGAAAATAAAAAAGAATGAATAAAAAAGAAAAAATGCTGGCATCGTTATTATATGTAAGTAATAATAATAATAAAAATAATATAAATAATAATGTCGCGATATAAGTATACTATATATGCTTACTAAGTATTACATAATGTTGTCAAAAAAATAAACTTAAAACCATCAAACCATTTGCTGTTGTGATGATTTTGTTTTTTTTTTCACAAAATTTTCCGTGACATTTTTTTCACTATTTTTAAAATTATAGTACGGGTTGTTAAGGAAAAGGCATCATGTTAAAGTTCAATGACGAAAACTCATGTTTTTTCTTTTATATATAATATATATTTTCTTTTTCTATTTACAATTTTATAAAAGCGAAATAATACTCAAAACGGAAAAAACATAAATAAAAAAAAAAAAAAATTGCTATAAAATGTTCTACAGAATACTTTGGAACATTAGGGCCCAGGCAAAAGGTGAGACAAAGCAAATGGGGTATATATATGGACGGTGTTGTGCCAAAGTGTATACAAGAAACCATTTCAATGCATTTCTATTACACGAATGACTGCCCATATATGGCGTTATAATCACAAAAAGAAACCCAATGGTATTTTGATTATAATATAAAACCAAGTAAATACTGAACTAAGTACAGGAACAAACGCATAGACGGTATAATGTCTACGATTGTAAATAGAATTTTTTTTAAGCTGTATTTTCTATTTACATTTACAGTTCGGTGTTAGGTTTTAAGAACAACATTTTCATTAAACAAAAAAATTAAAGGATATATAATTTGATTTTGCAAATCGCTTGAGGTTAAAATAGTATGCGTTGTTTTTCAATGGATTACTAGACATTTGTTTATTATTCATTTTGTGTATATATAGGAAATTGAATACTGCTTCACATTGATTTATTTAATCATTTTTATTTTTGCAATTTCTATTAAAAATTTATAATGTAGAAAAATAACAGAATAAGACAAAAAAATTGATTTCAAACAGAAATACAGAAATGCAATAACATTTAAATATTTTTCTTATGTAAGAGAATATTTTCCAAAATACTATTGACGGTCATAATATATAATACAAATACAAGTCTTCTTAAGAAATGAATATTTATATCTAGAAAATAGAATGTCTGGACCTGAGGCTTTTTCAATATCCTGATTTCTAAAAAGCGAAGATATCAACAAAAACATTTCCAACCGAGAATTGCTTTAAGTATACACAAAGTCATTCACTGCAATATATATTCAAAATGTTTTTCAAAGTGAAAAACTGAAAAGCAATAATAAGCAACATTTTCTTTAATCTTTAAACGCCTCAACTATTTTCTGAAATTATATATGCTTGCTCCTAAACTTTTATAAGTATACGGGTTTCATTTTCTATTTATTTCTTTGATAGAAAAATATTCAAGTGTTTATTGATTGATTGCAAAAAGTAGTAAAAAAAAAAAAATCAATCATTAGATGGATATGGATATGCTTTGTCTGTGACTTGAGTTTTATAACTAACGACAAATATTTTTATAGCCATGAGATGTTTGGTTGCACTTTTTCGATAAGTAAATATACGTTCTTATTTTTTTTAATGGTTTGATTATAGCTGTTTACACTGAAATAATATTTAACAAAACTGTTTTTTATTTCTTATTTTAATTTCATGAATTGAATTAGAAAAGTATGATTTAAAAACATAAATTTCAAATTTATGTTGTAACTGTGACATTCGGTAAATTGTTTAAATTATACATTTGAATAAAAATTATGTATAAAGACGGTACTGAATCATAGCTCAGCATATTTTAATATAACATTAATAGTATTAGTATAAAATTGCGTGCATGTTGCTGTAAAACAGTTTCGCCTTTTATTATAAAAGTGTCAACATTATAAAAAAAAAAAAAAAATAAGAATTATATAAAAATAAATCGTGATTAGATTAGATTTTCCACAGGCCTTTTCCTTATCCTTCGCCAGTAATATGTTAAAATGAAAAGTAATAAAAAACAAAATGCATGTTCATACTTTCAAGAAAACAACTATAAATTAAAATAAACACATAAATTACAGTCTCATAAATTTATAAAGCGCGGAGTACAAAAAGAATAAGAAGTTGCATGACTTTACTTTAGAGTTTATATAGCCAGAAGTAACGTTGAGTAAGCATTGGGGAAAAACATGGAAAACTGTTATATTTGGGACTTTAAAAAGTTTACATAAAAAAAAAAACACAAAAAATGTCGAAATAAAGAAAAGTTTTTTGACTTTTTAAGGAAAATTTTCTTTGTTTTTAGCATATGAGCACAAAAAAAAAACAACATTTGTTTATAAAATTTAAGTACTTCCATGTTCCATGGACATTATATATATACTGTTTCAGTTTAGTTCATGAAATTATAAAATTGATTGTTAATGTTATTTAGTTTTACAACAAAATAATTTAGTTATTTATGATCAGAAAAAAGATGACCGATAACTTTCTGAAAAAAATGTGTTATATTTAAATAGTTTTAAAGTTATTCAAATATATTTACGGATTTTAATAATACAACCATTTTAAAAAAAAATCAATATAATTTTATCGCAATAATAATTGACATGAAAAATAAAAATAAAATTATATGTATATAAAATATTCGACAAACCATTAAAAATAATTATTTTAGTACCACGAGTATTGATTATTATTGGCCCGCCTTAGTCATTCATTTGTATGCAGAAGGACGTGTTTTTATATACATATTTGATAAATCACAAATTGTTAATAACGTTTAATAATCATTAAATATGAACGACATTAAAGAATTTACTGGAAAAGGATAAAAAAAAAAAAAAATCTTCAAGCGTATAATATTTCCGAAAATCAATTTCCATTAAAATGACCACAATTTATTTACTCTACGATAAATTTCATCATTTTCGGAATTTATAATTGATAATAATTATCTATACACACGATTTCAGATTACAATTAATAATTACAGATTATTTAATCCAGGCCATCGAACCAACGACCTTCATAACATTACAATATAATATAATAATTATGCATACACGTCGATAAATTACAATGAATAAAAAAAATATATATGTATATATATTATACATATTAATAAGTTATAAGTATATAGATATTTGCGTACTCCCACATCAAAATTATATTTACACATATGATTGTTATGCCCTCCAGCTAAATAATTGTTGTTTAATTTAATTAAATGAATTCTTAACATTTAAATGATAATAACAAACCAAACAACATGAACAAAAAAACCACTCTAAATATAGTAGAGCCGGAAATTAGCAATATATCCATTAAAAACTGGTCATGAATTGCAAATGTAAAAGGAATTTCATTAGATGTCAAATTTGATGAAAATGAGAAAAACCAAAAGTCTTTAAAAGAAAAAAACCTAATGCCAGACAATCAATCTTCTGAAAATCTAACAAAAATTACTAGATAATTCAAGTCATCAAGAAAACATTGTTTATCCTACATATTTCTATTACTGTACAATTTTCAAAATTTATTGAAGCATGCAAGAACAAAAACCCAATTTGACTGGTGTACAGTTTTAAACTACTTACATTTCATTTTTTAGAATTCAAAAAAAAAAAACAAAAAAAGAATAAACAATTTCATATAGAAATATGTTTGCTATTCACTTTTCTACACCGATTACCTACAAATTCACATATATTATTATCATATGGTTAGATCTGTAATTGTACTCATCGAATCATATATTATATATTATCATGTGATGTGCATGTCATAAATGTATATAGAGTGTTTAGTGTAAATGCATTTTTACCTATACCGAACAACAAAAAGAGAGGAATTTTTCAAACTTCACTATAATTATAATTATTTGAACAATTTTAATTTTTAATTAAGTTGGTATACAAAGAACAGCGCAGTTTCAAGCACAATCACTACTTCGTTTTATATAATATAAAATGGTTCACATGATGCAATTTATTCAGATATTTAGATTACCTAAGGTTTTTTTTTGTTTTTGTTTTTTTGCTGTCGGTACGTAACATATTTATTCTAAATATTAAATCAAATATAACGTATAGATACAAAATGTACAGAATGTTGCATTAAAATCTCTTGTTATATATTTTTTGTATGTGATATTTATGTACAAAGAATGTTTGAAGCTGAGGTGTATTATTTTTCAGATAATATATAATGTAATTTTAATGGTACATACGACGTACAAAAAACTATTATAGTTTATTTGAAAAATCAGCGCTAAAGCGTTAAATTCATTTATAATCCTTAATAAAGTTTAAACACACTAGCGATAAAAAAAAGAAATCCAGTAACATTCTTGTTTAATTATTATTATTTAGAATATTTTAAAATTAATTAAAAATAATTCAGAAAATTAGAAAAACAAGATATTTTGTCATAATATTATTTTTTAACATTAACTAATTTTGTTTTTTGATTTTATAGACCGAAAGAACTCAATATTTTGTTAGTTATTACGTTACACGGTCAAGAGAAAAACTTTAGTTAATATTATTTTTTTAAGCATATTTTTTGTTTACCATTTCTTTATTATCCTGATTTGAAATATTTTTTTTATTTTTTATACATTTTTTTTTTTGTTGGTTTTACCAAATTATTAATTTATTTTTATCTTGACAACTTCACGAAAATTATTCCAGTTTCAAGTGATAAATAAGCTACAATAAATTATCACAAATATTTAAAAAAAAAAAAAATTGATTAAATAAATTTAAATTATTGCATTTTTAATTTTCTTTTTTTTTTTTATTCATTTTTTTAAATAATTTATTATTTGTCTAATTTTTGGTTTAAACGATGGTTTTGCCGCCATTTGATCTGAATAATATTTGAATATTCTGAATAATATTTCTATTATCTTACGTTAATTTTGCATATTTTTGAATATTTCCGTGCACGCAAATAATTAAATATTTTAAATACTTTCTGAACACTCGTGAAACCGAACACTCTGCGAATAATCAATAAGTTAGTGAATATATATTTATGTTTATTCAAAAAATAAATAAATTTTCGAAATATTTTGAATACTTATTATGAATATTTTGAAATATTTCTGAATATTCTGAATGTTTGAATATAGAATGCAAATCTTAGAATGGAAAACATCTCGGGCTGAAATTTAAAAAAATATGATTATCTTTTAAATTCAGAATTCTAAAATATATTTATAATATAATATATAATATATTATATTTTTAATATAATCAAAACATGATTGCTGCTATATAGATTATTTAACGAAATGTCCAAAAACGAGCTGCTGGGGCACAAACATACAAATATTTTTATATCAATATTTCAGAATTTGATATAAGAATTAAAAACCTGCTGAAGCCGATACCCTAAAGAATTAATTTTTCACATGCTTGATGTTCTCAGAGATCCCGTTGAAATTAATTAATTCAGTCAATTTTTAATTTTCATATTAACTTTTGAGATATAGAAGCGAGAAAATGTTTGTGTGTCCCTCCAGCAGTTCGTTTTTTGACATTTCGTTAAATGATAAATTTTAACCTATCTAGTATCTACGTTGGAAATTATTAAATTAAATTTATTTATTTATTTGATTCATATTAATTGATTCTATCCCAAATATAATATAATATTCAACATATAATTTTATTTTTCATTCATTATTTATAATTTATTAAAAAAAAAAAATAATAGAAATAGCGAAAAATCTAATAAATAACAAGGAAACTATTGACTTTCTGCTATGCTTAATTCAATAATTCATTTTGATTTAATTATCTAGAACCCTCATGAAGCAATTATTTTATAAATTTCCAATATTCTTATCAAACATATATACAATACATACACTAGAGAAATATATATTGTTTATATACAGTTTGAAACAGAATTTATTATCATATTTCAATGTACACGTTCGTATCTTAGAAAAATGGTACTAAATTTTCTATCATCACTGTATGGCATGCGTTTATATATGAGTAGAAGTAGTACAACAATTACTTTACTATACCGTCCATACGACAACAGTATATATATATTTATAATATACATGACTTTACACAAAAATACAAAAGAATAAACTTGAATGAACATAAAATTTAAGCGCATGCGACTTACAATATTACGATAACGATATATAATATGTACTCTGTGCTTTGTAGATTATGTATGTTTCGTTGGGTAAGTCTCTCGTATATTGATAGAATTATGCCATGTGCCCTATTCCATCTTCTATTCCATATTCTTATATACCCATTTAATGTGTATATAGTGCAACATAACATGAGTCAAGTATATATAACAATATCAAATAAAAGGTAGATTCACTCATTCGTCGAAGACTGTTCTGCAATACTTATATATAGATAATGCTCCAGCTCATACATGAGCCGAACATTTTTATTGAATATGAGAATGGTAGTAACATACGATTTGTATATGCTCACGCTACCAGCTAAGGTGCAGGTTACATATTTTCACTCTCTCACAATATTATGTAAGTAACACAAACTACTAGTATTGGATAAGACGGAAATTTGAAATCGTTACCATCCACTTATTTATTACATGGGCTTCCATCCTTCTGTCCAACCAAATATAGCAGACAAGAAAAAAAGAGAAAATAAATTCAATTCTTTCTCATTCGTTTTATGTGAAAATTGTATAGAAAAAAATACTATTATCAAAAAATAATATTACTTTTTAGTACAAAATGCATATTTTTATTTTTCTGTTTACTTCAAATGGTATTATATTTGATGTCTGCCTGAGTGTATTTTAATGTAGGTATATGTATTGCAAGTGTTGCAATATTCTGTAATTATATAATCTCATGATATTTCTTCTCATTTTTTTTTTTTTTTTTTATTGTCGTATTAAACCGCCGGCCAGTAGACATAACATTTCTGAAGATAGTAGGTAAGTACCGATATTTTCTCTATATAAAGTTAAGCGAAAATATGAATAAAAATAATGATTGTATAAAAGAAGAAAATAAACAGTTTTTATTTTTCCGGAGACGAGAAAATATATATATCTTTTTTTATTTTTATACATTCTTTTTTTCTACTAGTGATTGTTGTTGTTACATTTATTTAGTTTTAGTTTTTGTTGTTGGTTTTGGCTGGTTGCCTTTACACTTATATTGTGCCAAATGTGTTTTTTTTTTATCGTTCCACATACAACATTTCATGTTTCATAACGTGTATATTTAAGCTTTGTAAATATATATTCGATAAAAATATGTATATAGACATTTTGGACATGTTGAACGGTATGTAGTGTGGTTGTACATGGTTTTAATGATACAATCTTATACAAAATGTAAGTATAATAAAACCGAGAGAATTTTTTCAAGTTTTTTGTTTTTTTTTTAATCCATTATTTTTCGTTACATTACAAATTGCCTTGTAAGGCCAAGGCCATTACTTACACATTTAGAAACTAAAATACATGTACACATTATAAGATTTAGCTTTTATATTTTATAATATATGTATAATGAATCAATATAAAGAGAAAAATTGTTATAAATATATGATTACATCAATTAGAAAAAGCAGGACCGTATTTCACCGCACACAGAATTGTATTCTACAAATTGTACAATTATTGTAATTTATTAACTAACGGTGCCTTGGCGACTTCATTAATGTTTTCTGCTGACCAAAATAAACAACTTTCCGAATGAATCATTTTTCTCTCCATTAATGTTCCATTGATGTTCTAATCATGAATTGAATAATAAATTTTTGATCAGATACACTTTTCATATTAAGAGTGTTCTATGGCTGCGAAAGCTCTTATGTGTAATGTAATGAAATTGCTTATTTATTTTTATTTTTAATGTACTTTTTATTTTTTGTTTACTGAGAAATTACTTTATTTGCACCATTTTTATATTTTTTTGCTGATACGCGCCAAGTTTCTATTAACAAATATTAAAC
>JAABKK020009547.1:0-23697 GCA_011634745.2 Catotricha subobsoleta
TATTTTGTGTTCAAAACCTGAAAAAAGATACTATTTTCGGCAAAATCGACAGAGGGTAAGATTTTTTTCAAATCTCTCCCCCCCCCCATTGTGCATGTATGAACATAAGTATCTAACAGCAAAATTTCAGTACAAAAAAGAATATAAAAAAAAAACCAAAACCAAAGGGAAGAATGTAAATATTATTTTTATTTATATGCGAATGAGCCGTATTTGTATAAACATTTATTTGTACATTATTATCACTTCTGTATATCTCAAAATAGATATAAGAAAAAGGTTTCACAACGTTTCTTTTTTTTTTTGTTCTTTTAATATCGTTTTTTTTTACTCTATTTATAAATATATTAAATTGCATTATAGCCATGTTACATTTGATGTGTTTAAAAAGCGTTACTCCATCACGCTGAATATGATATATGATAAACAAATGGTCGGTCATTTAAGATTAGCAAATACTCACATAAATTTATTGTTGGCTTTGTTCTCTTTATTTCGTTGTAAAATAACAAGATATTCGCGGTAAAAGTACTGCACTTATCTAATGACTAATTGTTATAACAATTTTATCAAAATACTATACATCTGCTTTGAAATAATCTTCATTTGCCTCGAAATGTGTAGTCAAAGTTTTTCTTTTTATTATGTCAGATTATAATAGAATAGTTCAGGCATTTCGGAATATTTAAAAGTTGTGCACATTCTATTCATTAGAAATCTAGCCCAATAACATGCAATTTTGTCATTAAAGATTATTTTAAAATGTGTCAAAGAAGCCACAAGCATAGGTGCACACGCTTCTGATTTCAGGGAGAAGTACATTTGAAAAATGAAGATAGGGAATTTTTTTTTTTTTTTGTCATCGTCAAAAGTTACGACCAAAAAAAAACGGTCTTCAATTTTCAAGAACCATCGACGATTGCAAAACGGCCTCAAAATAAAGTTACGAGCAAAAAAAAAAATACGGGCTTCAGTACTCAAATACCGCGGAAAAACCGCGGTGAGTGCAAATCGTTTTTTGAAAAAGTGAAAAAAGATACTATTTTTCCAACAAACCGCGGAAAAAACCGCGGTGAGTGCAAATCGTATTTCGGAAAAGTGAAAAAAGATACTATTTTTTCCATTTTGGAAATCGACATAGGGTAATTCTGAAATCAAAGTAGGGTAATTTTGATCAAAATCGAAGTAGGGTAGTTCTCAGAAACTTAAAAAACATACTATTTTCTGTTCAAAACCTGAAAAAAGATACTATTTTCGCCAAAATCGACAGAGGGTAAGAATTTTTTCAAATCTCAGGGGGGGGGTAACACCCACCCACCTCCCCCCCCCCATTGTGCATGTATGGCCACAAGCATAAATATAATAAAATTTTCTCTAAAACATATAAAAAAAATAATGACAAGAAATTTCCATTTCAAAAATTGTATCAGCGTCTAATGTCTCAATTACATCGGAAAAACAACTTATTACATGATACAATAACAACACAAAAATTATAATGTTTCCGTATTAAAGTGCCAGAACAACATTATGTTTAAAACTTTTGCTGTGAAAATATAACAATATTTAATTTTTCTATAGAATTTCTTTTATTCTTTTTTACTTAAATTTTCAAGTTAAAGAAAAATTGGCAGTTAACACATTTTCTAAACCATATCATTCAGCATTGACTTGACATAAACCGATGATTCATATTCCTGAAATTTTCTTTTAGGAAGTGGAAACTAAATTTGTATATTTTTTTTTTTTAAATTCTTTTTTTAACTTTCAAGGTTATTTGTTATTGCGATTATATTATAGATTCTGAGGTTCTACCTCAACCATTTCCTTTGAATAAAAACCATCTAAATTTATCTCAAATCGGTTTCATGAGAAAGTTTTGGATTATGTCACATGTTTATTTACTCAATTTCGAATTTAGATGTTAATATTTATATTGAATTAAAAAAAAACAAACGCCTTAGCACTAAATGTTCATAATAAAATTATATTTTAAATTTAAACATACGGACATTTTTTATATGCCACCTACGTTGGCACTGTGGTCAAACATAAAGTAATAATATTTATTTTAGGATATTTTATTTATTTTGAATATAAATTGATCACACAACACACAAAATAATAATTTCGAATTTTAAAATGCCATCATAATTTAAATTTAAAGGTTTATCAATAAATAAATTGGATCGTTAGAATGTTTGCCGCATGTCCGCATGAATGACGTGGTGGAGTGTGGTCTCGACCATAAATGAAATATTCAAAATACCAATATATAATCTAATAAACTATAATAAAATTTATGAATATTAGACAACCACTTTCGAATATAGTAGACGAATAACCATAAAGAAAACCAATAACAATAATAAACATCAAATGCTCTTCTTTGGATGCAATAACATCTAGTCAAAAATAAATAAATAAATAAAAATAAAGCCTTCTAACTTTAGTGAAACTTGTTGTAAAATCCATTCCGGTTCCCATCCTCAACATGGAAATGTATACAGACGGCATCATCACCGTCATTCATTCCACCCACATATACATAACCTCATGTCAATAAATGCAATAAAATAATAAAAAGAAGAAAAAAACATGAAAATATATTATTTTTTCTAAACAAAGATATTGTGGATGGTACAGCAGTGCTACATCAGACACAAAACCATATCATCAACAAAAATATAATATCTAAATCGATGTGAAGGAGTGGAGATATTCAAACTAAATTGCATATTGCTTTTGCACAGAAAATGTATAATAAAATGTCTTCGCCTTGCATTTGTAGTGACAAAAGAATAAAGGATAAAACTGCCATCAAGTAAAATAAAATATCACATTTTTTTTTTTTTTATTTCTATATTTTTGCTATAGCATAATTCTCGTTACAAAATAAATTCGATTGTATTGGAGACTTTCGGTTACGGTACAAGTAAGTTGAACATCTTTTTATATTCCACAAACACTAAACATAATAACAGAGGGGTGACAAGATGAGTATTACTCTGTCTGATACAATGGTTATATGCTGAACGAGTATCGTATTCGCGTCGGTGTCGGTATATGCATAATTCTATACCCAAAACTGAATCTGCAGAGATTTATGGGGTTTTTGTACTTTTATGTTTTTGTGCAAAACAACTCGATTTCTTTTTTCCTTTTATTCATCTTACGATTTGATTTTCTTTTTCATCGTATTTCCTGTATTGCTCCACCTATACTATTATTCATCACCAATATACAAATATTTTATTGAAATGTACACACTTTATGTTATTTTGTTTATTTTGCCGTGCAAAATTATATGTAGACTTATGCACACATAGTCAAAATGTATGTTATAATTTCGAGACAAGGATTTACTTTTGCATATTGCTTTTGTATCAAAAATTGAATGGTTGTTTGTCTTTGCCGATGCCTATATTAAGTATTTATATATTTATTGATGAAAATTGTGGAAAAAGCACATGAAAATCTGAATGAATTGAGATGAGTCACACTTTTGGCAAACAACAATATAACAGAATTTTGTTTTATTTATGGAATGAATTTGAAAAGAGAATACAATAGCGGAAGAATGAATGAATATATACTGCTTGCTTATGAAAATTGATGCATTCAAATAAAATAATGAAAAAAAAAATAAATAATAAAAAACTTTAATTTAATTTCAATGTAATCAAAATGGCATTGTTTACAACTAGCCGTCTAAAAGATTTTTTTGATTGTAAACTCAGTGGGTGGGTTATATAATTTGGTTGCTTGAAAATGGAAAACCTTGAAAATTGGTATGACTCATTAAAATCTATTCTATTCAATACGCTTTGTTTTTGAACGAGTTGTGTGGTCATCATCATCGATCAAGCTGAATATAAAACATTTAAAATGTTTAGCTTTCTATTTTCTAAGAGAAATGATGATTTGTGTTTTATTCGCATTAATGAAATTCTGTAGAAAATTTATCGATTTTAAGAAATATTTATAGTTAGGTACTGAACAAAAATATTTTCAGAAAACAAAAGAATTTCTATTTTTCACTCATGGACATGTCACTGGAAATTAAAAAAAGAAAATAAGAAATAAGAAAGAAATATAAAATATTTTCCATGTTGTTTTTTATGCAATAAAAGAAAAGAATGAAAAAAAAAGCAATTCTATTCTCGCACGTCCAAAAATAGAACACAGCTGAAAGCATTATATAAATGTAAATTCCGTAAAATATATTTTTCAATGTTTGTCTGGATCATATCGATATAATCACAATGCCCATGGTGCTTGCTGTTTCTTCCGCATAAATACATATGGTATTCTCTACAGAGTCAGCAGTACCGCTCTGCCTGTAACTACATAACACATTAGTAAAATACTATATAAAAAAAAATCACGATTATCTGAATGAAATGAATGTGAACTATTAGTTGTACACTAAATATAAAATAGAGCTAAATTTAGCGCTAGAAATTGTATAATAATATATAATTTAGTTCAGCATACCAAGACTAGGTATAGCAAAGCAACATCGCGTAGAAAGCAATAAATTCCAGTTTAATCCATAAGCGCTGGCAACAAGAAAATAAATTTTATGGAGAAAAATGTTACAATTTCGTTTAGTTAAAGAAAATGTAGACGCCACTATTAACGATTAAACTACAAATTCTAAAGCTGAGTAAAGTAAAAATATAAATTAAAAAGAAATTGATTGAATCTTCCTTTACTTTTTAAACTTAATTCATAAATTAATTTTTATTGAAATACGATTTTTAGACGATCAGATCCACAAACCTTCACTGACATACAAAAAAAAAATATTTTTTTTATTTGTGAAATAATTTCAGAGTACTCAAAAGCAAGCATTGAACTTTCAGCTTAGCCCAAAAAGAATTTCGAAAAGATAGCAGCTATTATGTTAACAGTTAAGTAAGTAAATAAACATACAAATTCTACAAATGCTAATTTTGTTTACACTTAAATTAAACTTTATATTTTCGTAATATTTAAAACAACAATTTCATTTAATTTTTATATTTTTACATTTTCGTTATTTTGAGAATAAAATTAAGAATATACGAAATATTAAAAATATGTACATATATATATTTTTTTTTAACGTTGTGCTTTATCCAATTATCGTTGGTATGTTGGTTAAGAGGTAAACTCAGAAGTATTATTATTATGTAAAGTGTACAAATAATTTTTTTCTGTTTTCTTTTTTTTTACATAAAATGACATTAAGACACTGAGCAGGTGAATTTATCTAAAATCTTTTATTTACCTAGATATATGTTTGGTTACTTAATTTGTGTACGAATTACGAAATATCAGCCTGATAATCTTAGCTATATTAAACAATTTATGTGAAAATTTATTACTTAAATTTAATATGTAATAAACAGAAAGCACGTGCCATTCAGATACATATTGTGTTTTGTCTGTGCTAGAGAAATGGTATTAGGTTAGACTACCACAAATTATTAACTTCACCTTAATATCCTTTTGCCCTGTGTGTAAGTATATGGCGTATATCTATTATCTATATATGCGTTCATAAAGTTTTCTACTTATGTGTTCAAGCAATTAGTTGTAAATTAAGACAGCCTATTTTCAACTTCTTCTTCTTCTGCTTTAGATATACCTACCCAATATCAGTTAATTTAGATATTCTTGTAATAGAAAATAGTTCGCCACCACCATCATCTATAATACGAGCGCCACAATGATATTATGGTGCGGCGATACAGGTTTATCCAGACATTCAGAGCACTAAAATAAAAAGAAGGGAATAACAAATTTAGTCGAGGGAAGTTAATCCTCAAGTGAAAATATTTATTGTGTCATAGTTGAAATAAGTTAAACCAACAGGATTAAGTCAAATAATGTAGCACCCAGCTAGCATCGCAGCCAATAGTTGCTGTATGTTTATAATACATATAATGTTTTGGAGAATGCGGTACACATAATGTAATTTATAGTGGCAACGGAATTTTTTTCAAAATACCATTATAGCACACGCTGAATGGTGTTTGTATAGCAATTATATAAAAGCAAATTAATACAAGCTACGAATATATATTTGAAATTTTTAAAATTCTTTAGTTCGTTGGCCTGGTTTTTCAGCTTCTTCTATTTTTTTTTTTTAATTAAATGTAATGTTTACAGTTTGTTTTTTTTTTTTTAGTTTTTCAATGAAATATTTATGATGACAATAAGTAATGGTTTTGTGTATGTGTGTGTGTGTGGAAGCCTAAAAGAGGAAATTATCTAAATAGAACGAATTCTATATTGATACAAATGATCGTGAATGTTTTAATCATTTTGATCAGCATAATAAATTTTAACTAACATATCGAAATAGTTATGGTTTAACAAAAGAAGAAAAAAAAATTAATATTTTAATAACCTTTTATGAGAAGTAATTTATAACAATATCATCGTGTAAATAACTGCTAGCCTGAAATATTCACAATTTTTTTTTCGCCATTCAACCGAATAAAAAGAAGCAAAGCTTCTTAACGAATTACTTTAAATATTAAATTAAAAGGTAGGCTCACAATTCTTTTTTTTTATCATTAATCACGTGCTTATAAAATCAATGAACGCACAAATTTCGTGTATTTTTTTTTATATTTAACTAGCGGTTTGTATTTATTTATGCGTATGAGAGAAGAAAAAAATGGTTCAAGATCAACAACAAAATGATTAATCAGAGAAATAATACATATTTATTTAATATTTATGAACGGAATGAAAGAATAAAAAAAACATACAAGAAAAAATTATTAGTTGCGGGACAAATTGTATAACATTATTGCCGCTGTTTAATGGCCAAATAGGCATTGGTGCTCGTAAGTTGTATTATTAAAATACTCGATCGATCGATTTATTGACTGATCAGTGATCATTTCTTATATACATTTATATATGCGTATTAAATTTAATGTTAAGACCAGATAGCGAATTTAGTTTTGGTGGAAGACAGAAGTTTGTGGCGAGAGACTTTGGTGAATTGTTAAACTCTTTTAATATTTGATTATTTTTTTTATGTAATTGAAGAAGACGATTTTTAGGGTTGATTTTCGGTAAAATTGACATTTCAATATAGAATGGATTGCAGAATAACAATATTCGTCTATTCTCTAACTTTATTGGTGATGAATTTCTTCTTTTATAAAACTTTACTAGCATATTATGGACTCTGGTATGCCCAGAAATTATAGTTTTTGCACATTCCTAGGTGGTTTTTAACCTTAAAGATCTATGAATTTATCTCAAATGTAATTCTACTTTAAATTTCAGGTCTGTTAAGGCAATCGTTTCGCATATTCAACAAAATCAATCCGTTAAATCGATACCAGTCTATAAAATCTCTCGCATCGCATCTAAACTCTAACTTCTAATCTTTAATTAAGACATCTGTTGTAATGTTTCCGTGCAAACAAATATACCGCGCCTTAACATATTTACAAAAACTCATTACAGAGAACAAGAACAAAAAAATAACGTTGAATAATTATTATTAAAAGAAGATACAAAGCGAAAAAAAAATGAAAAACTGAGTCGGAGATTGATCAATATTCATTGTCCGTCGAATATAATATGTTCATTTGATCATATTATAAATATTATTAAAACAAAGAAAAAAGTGATCACTTTATTGTTGTAGTCACGCTTTAATAACATAAAATTTATTGAATTGATACATCAATTTAAAGAAAATAAAATATGAATTTGTTTTATTGCTTGTATTCTTTCTTCATAACAAAAGTAAATAAAAATAAAATAAATAAAACTAAATAAAAAAAAAAATGAAAATAAATTATTGATATCTGTAACCTACACGTTTCTCGTTCCTCTTTTATAAATAATATGAAAATGAAATATTCAAACCCTATAATATTAATAATATTGCATTTAAATGAAATCATATAAGCTATTGTCTTTATTAGATTGGTTTGCTTTACTTATTGACATTACAATAAAATAAAACAACACGAAATAGCAGGCTTTAATATAATTAATTTCAATTCAATATAATACATAAATATTATTACATTTTTTTTTATTTAGTCTTTCTTTCGTTTTGTTCCTTCGTCTTCTTGTAAATGTAAATTAAAATGAGAAATGGGAATGTTTCTTGTCTTAAAAATTGACTGCGGCAAAATGTTTGTTCAATAAATAATATAGAAATTCAATTGTAATATTTACCAGCCACACAGCTATCAATGTTATCCTTTCTTGAAATGTTTAAGGTATTTTATTTATTTTATTGAATGTATTTTGAAATGCATAACATCAGTGCACACAAAATATGTGTATAAAAATCAACATATGATCGTATGGTATGGTAATGTTGGTTGCGTACATAGAATATTATGACGGTAAAAGGTAAGAGGAAAAAGACATCTTCTTTATGTTATATGTATTTAAACAATATAAATAATTTAAATATTATAGAAATTCATATTTGAATTTGTTTATTTTTTATTTTTTAAATGTAATGTTGTATAATGTGTCTTCGCGGATGCTGTGTGGTTTTGGTTTCTTTATCGTACTCATTTGAAATCTATTCTAACTAACTGAATAAAATGTATACACATCAGGCAAGGTATATTCAACCACATTTGAATAGCGTATTTTAGAGCTGTTATGTTTTATTTTATTATTATTATTATTAAATTTCTTTTATTCTTTATATTTATATTATTTATAACACAAGTGATATTAAAGTCAAGATAACATATTAATGTTAGTATTGAAAATATAACCGTGCAATATATAATGTTAAGACCAATATAAACATTCAATATGTGACCAATAGGTATAAATAATATTTATTATGGTTTGCTTATGTTATGCATAATGGAATCGATTCTTTAGAACTTAACCGACCCGGCGCATTTAAATGTACAGTGAAACAAAAAAACAAACAAACAAGAACATAGTGTAACATAAATGCGCACATGCAGCGGTGACAAAGACATTTCAGTTTGTTTTTTTTTCTTTCTCTTCTATATGTGCTATATTGCTTATTACAATTTAATCTAAATATCTATTTTTATTTGACACTTTGGGTGCAGGAAGAATTGAATGCGTAAAGCGCATAGGAAAATATCAAAAGTAATCCCTTGAAATGAATTATTGAATGAGCGTAAAATATAGCATAATATTCAAAAATATCAAAGCAATTTGGACTAGTGAAAAATAACGTTGTCTAAATTGGTTAAACCACCCAAAAGGCATTTTTAAATTGCATTCTAAAAGTGGTCTATTATATGCCAAAAATTATCTATAAACTCTCATTAAACGCTATAAAATACAACAACTATAAGCCGTATATAGTCGGAACATTAGACCATTTGCTTATTGGGCAATTACAGTTAATACAAATAATAAAAATAGAAGATATAGTTATATTTATAACCAAAATAGGTAAATTGTATGAATTTCAAGCGATGAATTTCATTTTTCACTTTGGTTTTATTAACAAAAAGTATATATTGGTGCCTTTCCAGTCTCATCTTTATGAATACATTTTTCATATAATTTAACCGCAAGATCATCATAGTATCGCATTCAATTCAAGAAAAAAAAAATGTTTCACACGTAGTGCATAAAAAAGTCAGTCAGAATGAATTCCAATTTGAATAGTTGAAGATAGTACTGGAGATCCTGAAATATTTGGAAAGAAATAGCTCACATTTTTTTATGATTTATACTGAAATATCGTAGCAAATAAAATACATAAATAATTATAGAACAAAGAGTTTATTCACATTACAATCACACAAAAAAAAAACACTCCTTCAACCAAAATATAATAATTTTTAAGTTTATTCTATAGTAAATGGTAATGAATTCAGCAACTTATATTACCTTGGATTATGAAATGTTGTTTACAAATTATCTAATAATATACCAGAATATTTAAATGCATCAACATAAACCTATTCAAATAACTTATTTTTCCATATTATTTCTTATTAAAAATTTAAATGCCGCAGCAAACAACGGTAAATATTTCTTCTTCTCCTTCTTCTTTTTATTTATTTTTTTTTTAATTTATTATTATATTATTATTGGACTTTGTACGATGGACTTATCTATTCTCTTGTGCATAATCAAATCGTAGTGGACAAGTCTTATTACATATATCATTCTTCTTAAAGTCGCGTGTAGAAGTGGAAGTGATGATGCGTTTCATTAAAAACTAAAATCTACTCATATATGCACTATATATTACTCTATAGTCATATTATATAATATCGAATTGTTTGATGTTTTTTTTTTCTTTATTTCGCTGCCTGCCTACGTTTCATATCTACATAAATTATTCAAATTGGATGTGCAAAATGTTAGTTAGTTTAGTGCTATTGCCTTATTTATTTAATGGTAATTTACTGTATGATGTAAAATAACGTTTTATTTATTAATGTTTTATGATCCAAGATTTGCTATAAAAATTAAAAATTGTATCACTTTGAGCTGCTGTAGTTATAGAATTTTACGATGTTGGTTTCAATTAGTTGAATAGTTTAATTTCTATTCTAAAATTTAGAATCTTGGAAGCTCTTAAATCTGAAATACATGCTGTTAAAAAGAAAAACATTTTTCTTAATTCGTGTCTTAAATAATTATTTAAAATTAATTCTTACATAATACGATTCATTTGAAAATTCTATTTTTATTCGCACTACCATGGATCCGTATATAAGTTTATTGCAGATACATGTTTGTATGTGTTGTCTTTTTGTTTATCTGTTTTATTGTCTGTTTGTCTTTTTGTCGACATTAAAGTAGAAACCACTAAGCGTGTGTCTTAAAGCATATTGGGTTACGATCCAATCAGACCTTGCTAAAAATTCACACTATAAATAATATCGAAAAAAACATTGATTTAAACGATGTTTGTGTATAGATTAGTTTAATTACATTATTGGATGTGTTTTCAAACATTGGTTCACACTATTGCAAACATAATTTTAAAAAAAAATGTTTAATAACATTAGTTTTAACATCATAAACATTAACAACAATTTAAAGAGTTTTTTTTAAACATTAGTTTAAAACTTTAAACTATAAAACATTTTGCTAATGTTTAATTTAGGTTAAATTAATGTTTAAAACAATGTAAGTAAAACAAATAAATAACGTTTCAACAGCGCAGATAGCCGAGAGGTTATAATGCAGGACTACAGAATATGACAACCATGAATCCCGAAAATCTTAACTTTTTTATTTAATTATGTTTTGATTTAAATTTCCGTTCTGAAAAACCATTAATTTTGTTAATTTTCACTTTAGAAAATTTAAATTAAAATATTTTTTAATTTATACTATGATAAACAATATAAACCCCATTATTAAATTCAATGTGTTTTGATATTTAAATCAATGTTAAATCTGATGTAAACTATAAATGTTTTTTGTAGTGTAATTTTATAGTATGGATTTTTAGTACGGTAACATTTCAACTTGCTTTACCATAATATTTATAATCCATATTTGTTGAATCTAAAACTATTAAAATAAATACTAACTGCAATTAAGAGGAGAAATGTGATTTAATAAGTTCGTTTATAAAACCAGAGTTTTGGAAGAAGGTCATCTAATATCGAGACCGGTTTTAGGAATTATAAAAAAGTTTCAATTTTGTTTATTTTTATTTTTATATTATTTTTTTTAATTTAAAGCAATATTTCTGTCACATTCCCACTTATTATCGAAAATGCATAATTCCATTTAAATACAAGAGACAGCTGACTTTTAAACATTTCATTACACTAGATTTTTATTTACGAGTTTTCGATTATTTATTTACAAACATAAATTTCAGATTCATAAAGTTTTATGTAAAATAAACAGTAAAATAATATTAACTGCCAAAGAAAATAATTTATACGTTACGAAAAGATTTTATTTCAATTAAAAAATAGCAGTCAATCAATCTTTTTATTGACGCTGAGTGGGCTTCTGCAGTAAATTCACTAAAATTCAATATATGTTTAGGGATTAACATGCGAAAATATTGTTTGTGTCCCTTTTCTGTTTGTAGAAAATCGTAAAAATATTTTCATGACATACCCTTAAAATATAACAAATAAAAAAGAAAAAAAAATGATTGATATGCGAATGAGTTACACATTTTATTTATGTATCACATGGAATTTCAAAGTCCAATACGTTTCCTATGTATACAATTATACATATTACATATATTGTTTTAAAGGCAATATTTTTTTTTCTAAATTTTATTTTATTATCGTAACGTAAACAAAACATAAATACAAAAAAAAAAAACAATATTAAATCTTAATAATGATGAGAATGTCCCTGAGTGTGGCTATCGCATTTCGTTTTCTGTTTTTTAGTTTCATTTTTTTTTTTCGGTATTGATTATAAACATTTTTGGTCAGCATTATAGAACTGTGTTTGGCGTGGTGTTAATAACGCAGCAACAAAAAACTAATAATCATAAAAAAAAAATGAAACTGCTGACTAAATAAACGAAACTAATACGTATTCTTAATTTCAAAACCTTTTTTTTCAAATTTTTTTGTTTGTTTTTATAGTAATTGTTATTCATGAGCTGTGAATTAAACACTGAACTAAAGGTAGATTTGATTGGTAAAATGTTCTTGAATTCAATGCTTTGTTCTTTTTGAGTTAAGTCTCTTTATGTTAGAAAACACATCAATATTTTGTATTTAGTGGAGTACTGAGATATGTCACAATCAGTCCATAAATAATAATTATTAATTATATCTATGTTCAATATTGCAAGGTTCTGAGTTGATATGATCGGAACATATTGATACGACATAAATGTAGTCATTGAAAAAACAAACAATTAAATTATTTTTTTCAGATATTTAATTTCTACTTGATATATGTTATTGAGATTTTATTATTCCAATTTACATTATAAATGGGTCCACAAATACCATCTACAAAACTTTTATATATCGACTGCACAAGAACTTAACCGATAAAATGAGAGAGTCGATCAAATTTATAATTGCACCATTATAGCAACAATACTCGAAAAATTAAAATAAAATAATAGTGCGCTCAGTATAATATAGCGTCACATTTATAATGTTAATTTAAATATATGTGCTGTGTGAGATCTTAATAGTTCTTTTTTGTTATGTGTTTTTATTTTTATAGGAAGAGGAGGATCAATTTTAAATAAAATCCATCATCAGATATATATAAAATGAGAACAACGTTCAGTTTAAGTCAAACTCCGTGATTTAATTTGAAAATAAATAAAAGAAAGAAAAAAAACAACAAACAAACAAAACGATGCCAACGTTTAAAAATAAGAAATAAAAATATAAATAAAAAGAAAAAACAAACTCACCAAAATGTAAAGAACCTAATATAAATTCATCACAATCATGTGATATTGATATGTATGCATTATAATAATAGTGTACAATATTATATGGTTATGGTCGTCGTTGAGTGTGAGAAAAAACGAGCTGTAAATTTATTCATCATGCACATTTCAGATTATACAATCTTAATATAGGTTTTAAAGGTAAGCATTATATTTGTATGTTCTGTTCATGTAGCAAGTAGGGTGTTCCAATCGCAGTATACAAAAAGAAGAAAAAAGAAGTAATTGATATATTTTAAGCTCTTCCCCTATTTCCTGATAAGGAATATATGGTAAAAACATTCATTCGCGCTAGAATCATATGCGGAATATAATCAAAATTGCAGCATTCTATCAAAAGTTATCCTAGAAATTCTATCCACGCAAGTATATTCCTACTGCTGGCACTGGTTTAAGCCTACAATTTGATGGAGTACTTTATGAAGTACCTGTTTTCTAGGAATCAATTGTAAATTCCCAAAATTTGACGCATTGTTTTCTTCTTCT
Organism: Catotricha subobsoleta; assembly: GCA_011634745.2. Classification (NCBI taxonomy): domain Eukaryota; kingdom Metazoa; phylum Arthropoda; class Insecta; order Diptera; family Cecidomyiidae; genus Catotricha; species Catotricha subobsoleta. The sequence continues at coordinate 13,889 of JAABKK020009547.1, forward strand.
TCAAAATGAATTATTCAATCAAACGTTCTTGGATATATCGTTTTTAACATATTTATTATAATGTACTTATCATTAAATAAATGGAATCGAGAGGTTTAAAATTCGATAACAAAATTATTTCAGAACACCCTAAATTATGAGAACAACCATATATTTTATATATATAACGAAGACGTTCAAGTTTTAAATAAGGTTTTGTTTTTATTACATTTTTATGTACGTATCCGTACATGCTTCAATTTTATGAATGTGTAATAAAACAATGTAGATATATATTAAAAACCACAAATATGCTATACAATAAATTCTGATAGATATACTTACTAACTGAAACAAATATCATTTCAGTTTACTCAGAATGAGACTAAGCTTTATCTTCGTTCGTTTTTTTTTTTTCTTTATCAATTTTATATTGCAATTATTCATTTTAGGTGGTGATGTAACACAATGCTCATACAGAGATTAGTGTAACGCTATTTAATTTAAGTATTTTAAATAATGGGCGCCTCATATAAACTGTAATTGATAAAAATTTGAATTGAATCATTCTCGATGTAATTATAATTTAAAAAGAAGATAAATTAAAAAAACACAATTTTGCTAATAAAGTAGAAATATAGAACTTTCAACATCAAATGACTAATCGTATCGTATAAGATAACAATAATACCGTAAATTTTAATGTCCATGTTTTAATTTGATATGATTTTAATAAACATACCGCGCATCACAGCATGATAAATTAATCATTCTCGTATATGTATATTTACATGCAAAAGGTAAAATTTGTATTTTGAATTCTTTAACGGTCAGCATCAGCCAAGACATATGAGAAACAGCATAATATTTCATCAACTGTGATATAACATGCTAATTAAACGATTGCATTTTAATGTATAAAAAATGTTAGTGATAATGATGATGTTATGCATAAATCGTATTCTCATTAGAAAAGAAAAAAATATTTCCTGTTTTTTTTTTATATGTGTCACACAGTCATTTATTGTGTAAATTATTTAATAAAACAAGAAAAAGAAAAAAATTATCGTTTTTTTTTTTTTTGCAACATTATGAGTATAAATTCTTTACCGTCTCAGTTTAATTATAGCAACACAACGATTCTATTTTATAATAGAATATAAGTATTGTAAAAGACAAAGCTCAAGAGATAAAAATGCTCCATGCAAGCCATATTAAGAATATTAAATATATGATTTCACAAATACATTTTTACATTTGTTAAATAATAGAATTGTGTATAGTTGAATGCGATATGCGATATGATGTTATCAACCATTCAGTTTGTATTTGTATATGGATTATATATATATAGTTATATACAAATATATACAAATGTTATATATACGAGTATGTAGTTATCTCAGTGCAGTACATATTTTCCGCTTGAGTTTTTAATGAGATTCTTGTTTATTTTTTTTAGATTGTTATACATATATGTATAAGTTATAAGTACATGGAAATGGCTTTTAATGTACGATATTAAAATAATATATAAAAACAAAAAGTATTATGTGTTTGTTAAGACTGACTAGACATATAGAGTCAAATTAAAAATACATATAATACCATTTTAAATGCAAAGGTATTGAAATTAATTGATAGAAAATTGTAAAATGTTTCGATCGAAAATTATTATGATTTATGGTTTTATTTTTGAAAACAAAAAGTTTTATTTTAATTAAGGTTTATATAAATATGTCATCTAGAATGTCATTACGAACAGTGGGAAGTATGCGCGATTGTTCTATAATGAACTTTTTTTTAAGGTCAATTCTTATTTGAGACTAATTTGATTAAACATCTGTATCGCTGATATGATTTCTTGATGTATTAATGCTTTACTTATTGTTATGATACTAAATACATAGTTTTAAAAAAAAATACAAATATTCAAAAAAATTGAATGGAAAAAACCTGCTTGGGCAACTAGAAATACCTAAAACTTTAAAGTACATGTTTTTTTTTTCTTTATCGAAGTGATTTATTATTATCATGAGCACGCACTAACATTTTGTTCATAGTATTTTAAGTAAGTTTTTTTTTTTTTTTTTTGTTAAAATTGTAATGGCTATGATGGTCTTGAAATATTTTTGATTTGTTTATTAAAAGTAATTAGAATTTTATGCAAGCAAAAAAAAACTAGCTCGAGGTGAATCTTTTTTTTTTCAAATATGAACGCTTGGGTTCGCTGTTTTGTATTACGGGTCAAAAGTTCAAATAGAACTTTTGTCGTGGTGAAACTTTCTGAACGTTGAATTCATATCATTTTATGACCAAAGATTTATTGAAGTATTTTATTGGAATATTATAGACTTCTCTGTATTAAGTATCAGATAATAGAAATCATGATCTACCAATTTTTTATTGCTTATGCTATTCTATTCTAAGTGAATACGACTTTAAAGTATTTGAATTTTATGACATATAAAATATCACTTTAAATTTCTTATTTTTCGTAAAACCTAAATATTAGGACTTATGTTATTATAATTCCATTAAAATAATGTAAATATGTTTGCCTTTTCTATAACCCGATATATTCGTGCATCGATATATAGATAGAGATTTCGTTGAATATATCTATGATAAGTACCTAGAAAGCTGTAAAAATCATATCGCATCACAGGAGAATGTTTAAAAGGTACGGAAAACACTGCCTTCATACAATTCTAATGTGATGCATTCTACCAACTTTTTATACATAAACATTATAATAATAATAATAATAAAAAAAAAAAGAAAAAAAAAATTATGTTATAATGCTCTTACATAAGAGTCTTAAAGATAAGTACAAGGAAATGTCTTTTCAAGAATGTATGCATAAAATGTGGGTATTATAAATTCAAATGTAGGCACAGAGGCATATTTACCAACTTCTATGATTTTGCATTAGTTTATTCTAAAAACTATATATTGTAATGCAATATTCCATTTAAATATGCATAAAAATATAAGTTAATAGTTGCGTTCTTAATCTGAAGTCAACCTACTTCATATCTTTTGTAATAAAAGTTTTCATTATTTTCAATCACGACAAGAACATCGGTAAGAGACAAATAGGAAACATTAGATATTATAATCATATACAAAGCAATTTGAATTCATGTTATATATTTTCTGGATCTTGCTAAAATGTCATCGCACTGTAACTATAAGTCTATAAGTCTATACTCTATAGGTATAGTTATACGGTTACGCATACAATAAATATATGCTCGTATCTATTCGAATCGATCGATGAAGTATAAATCGTTTATGATGTTACAGAATCAAACTAGAGCTATCTATAAGTTTTTTTTTTTTATTTATTTTTATTTTCAAGTAAGTATAAATACTCGACAATCGACATTAAAACAAAAACCACTTTAAAACAATAAAAATGTAATTGATTTTATATGCAAAAGTTAAATAAAACCAATTAAAAGGAATTTATACAGAGAAAAGTTGTAAATATAAGAACAGTGCGGCATTTATTTCTGGAATTGAGTTCATTGCTGTTGTTTTCATTTTTGTCTGGTTGATTGTAAGTATTATTAGGGTGTTCCGAACAAACATTTACTCTACCTCACAGCCTCTTACAGGAAATGGTAACAAATTTTATAAAAATAAAAATGTTCATATAAAAATTGTAACAAATGTAGTTTGTAAAGAAGAACTCCCCTTAAAATTGACCCACTAAAAAAAAAAGTAAAGCTTAAGCAAATATTTAATTTTTCAAATTAATAAAAATGGTTTTTTCGAAAAGCCCTAGTGCGCATAGTTACGCTTACGATTATAATGCTAGAGCCTATAGAATTCTATTCATTTAAAATAAAAAAGAATAGAAAAATTGAATAGAAGTATTCAATGAGCTTTTTCATTTTGTTTCAACTGTAATCGGCTTTTGAGCAAATTTTTCGTTTTAAAGAACACAAAATTTCAAAATTCTATTTAATTTAAACACTATATCTATTTATTTTTAACTATCATTGAGATACTATAAAAAAAAACAAAAAATTATTAATTTTTTTATTTTTCAAAAAAAAATTCAATCCAATTAAAAAAAGAAAACAAAGAAACTATTTTTTTTTTTCTACATTAAATATTCTAATTTTAGTAGAGACTCTTAGTAATATAACAAAATTAAGAGATCGAACGATACCTCGTTAAAAGAAACATTTTTATAGTCGTTTAGATTTACCGATTCAACATAACATGCCTTCCAACTCCATGAAATGATTTATGATTTTTGATATTGATATGATTTGAATATTAGAAACAGTGATATGGGCACAGCGCGTACATATGTCATAAATTGTAACACACACACACACACATATACATAAAAAAATAAACCATAAATTTGTTATATTTAAGTATCTTAATATAAATATTATATTCATTGAAATCAATCAATCGAGAATTTTATTATAGAAAAGAAATTCATAAAATAGAATTGTGGTGGCTTAGTATTAAGAGGATTAAATGGATCGTTTTAATATTACAATCATTGAGTTTCACATTATCTACTTAAAGATTTTTTTTTTTCGATTGAATATTAATTGGTATTTCTTATCTGATATATTAATCTCCTGTCATATTAATGTGAATAGATTTTCTTCATGATTGTTATGAGCAAGATAGGCAGGAAACAAACAATTTTAAAAGTTTATAGTATTTTTAGCAATTTAATATTTTTGCCTTTTCACAATACGTGGTTAGAGTTGTCTATGTCAGTATAAGTTTATATATAGAACTCTATTATCATCTCAATTCATTCTTATGGAGGTAATAATTTGTGATGTGTTTCCATTTTAGTCAAAATTATAGATTCTGATTTGAAACAGTGCTGAAAATTCGGTTATAGCTAATTTTATTCTATATTAAATTTATTATAATATCACAATACAATTGTTAGCAATTTACGTTAAAATCAGAAATAAAGTTTCTGATTCAAAAAGTGTTGAAGATTCTAATCCGACTTGTATGTAATTACTCCATTTTTGAGCTTAGCAAAAAATAAGTTAGGTTTGGCAATTTTTTTGTTTTTAAAATATATAGGTTTTGGTTTCAACCTCTACTGGTTTTTGTTCAATTTTAATCGCTCGTTAGACAAAGAGTTCTACTCTTTTAAAATTGTAAAATGCCTACTCGTAATATACGGGCTTAACAAGAAAAGTTTAATAGAAAAGATAAGGTTAAAACAAAATAGCTCTTTACATACAAATTTCTACTGCTTCAGTAAAATATAATAAATCACTAAATTCCTCGAAAACTTGAGTACAGCTAATCCTTCACGAAATTCTTTCAAAAATTTACGCCTTTTCTTCTTAACAAAAACTTTTCATTTACATACATTTTCCTACATATACGTAAGATTAACCATTTCAATACATTTAAACAATAATACAATATTCACAATATTATATATTCAATAAATAAAAAGCCGATAAGAATCTTATAAGATTAAAGATTACAATATGTTGTGTGTATATGTTACTATTACCAACGTCAGGTATGTTTGCACAATATACATTATAATCGTATGTTACGTATGTTTCTTTCTCACAATGCCTTTTATTATTTTATAAAGAAAAACAAAAATAAGAATATAATTCTTTTTGTTTATTTCCTTATAATTCCTGGCAATAAAACATTCAAAACCACATAAGAATATTGTCATATGCTGGTTATGCAATATTTCAGAACATTATATCTTTTCAAATACAATGCATTGTGAATGTGCTTTATAGCTTACATCCAAAACAAAAAAAAACTTCGATATTCAGACTAATATATGTTTAAATTGAAAACCGAAAAGTGGGTACTTACCATTTGAGGGCGTATTAAACGACAAACGAATATTATATGATGGAAATGATTCTGCTTATTTTATAATCCAAAAAGAAAAAAAAATTGTATTTCGATATAGACAACAAAAAGAAAAAAAAATAGCGAACAATGCAATCGAAAATCACGATACTGCATAAAAAGTCGAAGTCAAACACTCTTTACTTTGCTTATTTGGTTTTATGTTAAGTATTCGCGACACATAGAACAGACACTAAGTGTAGCTTGTAATTAAACACTATTACTGCACAGTAAATATAATGCCAAACCGATGTATCCTCTGTATATACAGGCAGACCATAAACATTTAGCAATCTTAATGAAAACAAAACAAAACAAAACAAACCAATGTTAAAGATAAAAATCACTAAAATTTGTTTTGTACAAAAAGAAATTAACTGCACTACACCAATTAACGTAATTTTTGTTGTTTTAACAACTTTCCATGTAACTAAGTAAAACAACTCTACCGGCTATAATTTTGCATTATACACGACACTTTAAATAAAATCAAAATAAACTATATATAAACTACCAATTTCAAATATAAATGCGCTCCACAACTGCGACTGTTGTGCCGCATAAACGAACATTAACTGAAATAGCCTCAGTGCTATTGAATGCGAATGCAAGAATATAAAAATAATATCTGTGTAGAGGCAACGATGAATATATTGGTACACTGTTATTTGTATCCTCATCAACGTCTATACAATACTAAATGTTACTTGCTTTATCGTCTATGCCATACCATTCGTTTCGATTGCCTATGCCCATTATCAACATCATCTATCGTTAAGTTCAATGCGAATAAAGCTCTATAGTTTCTCTCTATTATTTTTGCAATCAATGGATTGGATTCTTATTAAATGCAAACAAATGATATTTGTGTATGTCTATACTCTCTGGCTCTGCAATGCTTTTTTAAACAGTTAGAAAACTATTAGTTTTTATTTTAGAGAATGCAGAAAGCTTTTAAAGTTTGAATTTGATCTCTCCAGATTTTTTTTTTTTTAAATGTATTGATGGTACCAACGAAAGCTCTGCAATTTCTCTTCAGATGGATGTGGTTTTCTATTTTAAAACTAAATGCACTCTTTTGCTTTCGGTTTGTTTAAAATGACTGAGAGTATAAACATGAGTAAAATTACAAGTAATAATTTTGCTGATCTCGTAGAAATTTAAAATCTATTCGAAGACCGACCTGAGTATATTGTAGTAATGCATGTTTAGCGGCGCCGCATAAGTAATCGGCATTTTCAAACTGACTGAGAGAATGCATATCACGTATAATAAGCACACGAACAATGTACGCTCCACTATGGCACTATGTTTATTCCTTTATATTGGTAAGGTATATGAAATGTACAGCTATATATGGTGGATGTGTGTACAGGCGTACACCTTTATACATTACTGATCGTAAAATTGATAATTAAGCATTGGTATGTTACTTATTATTTGTAGCTGGTGGCGTATTCATTTTAAAACGTTGCTAAATTTGATTTTTAATTTTTTTTTAAGATGATTGGATATTTACACTTGGAATATAAAGTGTGAAAAATCATTTTATATCTTTTTTTCTTTATTTTTAGAAACTTCGAAATTTTAAAAAAAGTTTTTAGTTGAAATAAATATTGATATTTTTTTTGGGTATTTTAAATTTCTTTTTCAATAACTTTTATTTGAAAACGTCCATATCAATGTTCGGAAAAAAAAATCATCTCTTTATTATTAGCTTATTTTTTGTGTTGCAAAACTAAATCAAATAAATTAAAATTAAATTTCAACGAAGATAAAAAAAGAAACAAATAAATTCCATTCCATATAAATCTCAACTCTCCGCGTTTAATTGCATAAATCAGTAAAAATATTAGTATGATCGGACTTTAACCTTCTTAAATTGTATGCTTATAATTTATCTTTGTTTAGTTCTAGCTGCAAAAAGAAAAGATTCTTGAATAGTTTTTTTTTCTTCACGTGTTGATCGTAGCAATTGAATCAGATTCTTATATGTGAAACTTTTGCCTCGATTTGAGACATGTCTACTATGAATACATAAATTTATATTGAAGTTATATTAGATGACATTCACGCGGGTCATCTACTTTTAAGCTAAATCTGTTAATCGATTATCTGCCATTAAAATGAAAATATTGTGGCATTTCTGAATGCTCTCACTGCTCGCGAATTGTTAACAGAAAACCGAAAAGTATTTACAAAATTTTAATCTTAGTGGCATTGAATCAGTTGACAGATTTAATTTGGCTTAAAAGTAAAATATTGTCATGTGTATAGCCGTATAAGCTTTCATATTAGATATTTTAGAAATGTAAACGAAAATAAATGTCAAATAAAATTAGAAATAAAAATAAAAACCTATCAAAATATTTTCAATTTTTGTGGACTCTAAAGTAAAACTATTTTTATATTCTAGATATTGCTTATGGCTCTTTAAATAATTCTTGTTTTCGTTTTAGTTGTAAACATACAAATGAGCTCCTGTGAACGATTGCAATGCAAGCTGGAGCCGATCCATATAAGGGTCACCGCAGTAAATCTAAAGAATAAAAAAAAAAAAAATAATAAAGTATAAAAAAAGAAAAGAAATAAAGATAAAAATCATGCGCGCACATTTTAATAATAAACCGCACTAACAAAAATCCTACATGATACATAATTTTAATGCTTATTCTCGCGTGTGTCTGTAATATATCTGCCTACTACAAACCTTGCCACGTTATTTCACTTCTACTAAAGTATATATTATTCAATAACAATAGGACTATATCACATGGGAATGGGATGATTGCATTGCAAATACAAAGATTTTATTTATTTCACTTTTTTTTTTATTGTGTTTCTTTTATTTTTTAGATGGTCCAATTGTCTCCAAAGTTTTACCTATCGAGATACCATTCAATATCAAAATATGTGTTGCGCATTTGTTCTAAAGAAACTGAAAACGTAGATTCTTATGTGTTCTTATATCACGCATCGCGTGCAAAAGAACAATACACAAAATAAAAAAATACACAAATAAAAATAACAAAATAAAAGACAAATTTAACATTAAAATTTATAAAAAATAAAAATAAAAATAAAAAACAAACTAAAATAATAAACAAAACAAATAATATGCGTTTTCAAATGAACTCTATAGCAACTGTAGGTTGCTAACTAAATTATTAGGTATACTATATATTTATATATACTATATATAAGAACGAAGTGGCTTGTTCCTCGTGTATATGTTTATTCTTCTCGGTAGATTCTTAATAGCTTTATATGACATAGAATGAGATTTATTGTCTACATTATTTTCGAATTGAGGAATCTTCATTTATTTCTTTTTTTCATTTTTTTATTTATATTAAATTTGATGTTATTTTCTTCTGTTTCTTTTTTTTTGTCGGTTTCTTAAATTATAAATTAAAAAATATATGGATACTTGAAAGAAATTTAATAAGTGTCTTAATTGGAATGCATGATGTTCTTCCAATTTATTAATTAAATTGACAGTAAGTATTAATAATATATTGATTTTCACCACGCATATCAACACTTAAGATTTGAACAACAACAAAAAAGTAGATATATATTGTTTTAATATACTCGCATTGAAAAAATCAAGCATTGATTTCGAGACTTTTTTTTTACTTGAACACTTTTTTACGAAGTCGGTTTTTCTCAGGATTTAGTGGTAGCATAATGAAACGATTCTCAAAATGTTTTTATAAAATACATAATTATATTGTAACATCAGGTGTTTAACACATTAGATAATATCGACCAAATTATAAAGAGTAGCAGAAGAGAAAAAATAAATACAGTGAAAATTCTCAAAGACTGACATTCAAAAGAGCCAACAAATTTTCCGCCTTAGAGGAGGTTTCCGCTATTGAGGTTTTAATCCATTTTTTTTTTAATTTAAATTATATAAGAGACGTTATAAATTA
>JAABKK020009558.1:0-23696 GCA_011634745.2 Catotricha subobsoleta
ATCGAATTCAAAATTGAGCTATAATTAAATAAAATAAATATGATATTTAATGTTGTATACCAATCACCTTTCTTTTCCATATAACAGAATAATTTGGTCAGCGTACTCTATTTTCTTATTTTAAATGGTTGAGGACGTTTATCAAAACTGTTATTCTTGAAATTGGTTAAAGTGAGTTAAACTATTATTTTATGAAAAATTGACCGTTTTTTTCCGTTTTTTTAGCGGTATAGCCCTTTTTTTCGACCATGTGTTCTTTTTTTCTTACAAAATGTAAAGAGATTCAAATTAAAGCAAGCAGCATGTTTTTAAAACAATTCGCTTGCAAAAAAAACCGCTCGAAAAGCGACTGGCAAAGGCCGGCCTAAATCACAAACAAAAAAACAATAAATTAAATTAATTTAATATTGTAAATAAATAAATAAATAACAAATGAGAAAGAAATTTAAAAAAATATGCATACAAAATTAGAACGCCCTAATAATACACATAATAACTACCCAACGGAAGTTTTGTTAAGTTTTTTTTACACGCAACCAATATTATTGAATATTATGTTAAACGAGGTGTGAATGAAGCTTAACAATATTATAAAAAAAAACTTTGTGAATTCGAAATAGTATATTTGACATACTTATAATATTTTGAATATGTTGTAGCACGTGTGCATCAGTACTTTTAGTCGTTCATAATAATAATAATGTCACTAAATTAAAATTAAATTAAAATAGCACTTTTTAAATTATTAAATTAGTTTTCTGCAGTTTGGTTCACAAGAATTCTTTATAAAAATGGTAATTACTTGGTGTACTTTAAACATACATATTTCATATTTCTTAAAATTTATAAACAATTTGAATCACGTATCATATTTTGATTATTCATAACCCAACTTATATTATTTATAAATGAAATTCAATGTTTTTCTTAAAAAATAAATAAAATAATATTCATTTAACAGGGAAATGGATCAATTGAAGATTTAGCTGGATTTTCCATGCCAGATAATTTTCACATGGATGATGTCAATCATGGAAGGTTCACAAAGAAAACCACAGGAAAAGGTGGTGGTTTTCAAGCAATGGGTCTTAGTTTTAATGTACTAAAAGGTATTACAAAACGTGGATATAAGATTCCCACACCAATTCAACGTAAAACAATTCCATTGATATTGGAAGGAAGAGATGTTGTGGCTATGGCAAAAACAGGTTCGGGTAAAACAGCTTGTTTTCTTATACCAATGTTTGAGAAATTACAAGGTCGCGAACCAACAGTTGGTGCTCGTGCTTTAATATTGTCGCCAACACGAGAATTGGCTATACAAACATTTAAATTTATCAAAGAGTTGGCTAAATGGATGGATTTTAAAGTGATTTTGGTGCTTGGTGGTGATCCAATGAGTGCTCAGTTTTCAGCAATACATACTTGTCCAGATATTATTGTTGCCACACCCGGTCGTTTTTTACATTTATGTGTTGAAATGGATTTGAAATTGTCATCAATACGTAAGTTTATTGATCTTATAGTGTTTATTAAACTGTTTAAAGAGTTCTAATAAATTGTTATACATTTTTAGAGTATGTTGTTTTTGATGAAGCAGATCGTTTATTTGAAATGGGATTCGGTGAACAACTCAATGAAACATTAAATCGATTGCCCGAATCAAAACAAATGGTTATGTTTAGTGCAACATTACCGAAATTGCTTGTTGATTTTGCTAAAGCTGGTTTAAGTGATCCGGTTCTTATTCGACTTGGTTTGTAATTGAAAAAAAAAAAAAACAATCGAGGATATAATAATGCATTGCATATATTTTTTTTATTTATAGATGTTGATTCAAAACTCCCCGAAGGTCTGTGTTTAAAATTTATACATGTTCGACCAGATGAACGATACTCCGCACTTATATCTTTATTAAAATATGTTATACCTGGAGATGCTCAGACGGTTGTATTTGCTGGAACACAACATCACGTTGAACTTATTTCTTACGTACGGAATAATTTATTAGACAAATGAAATACGGTGGAATGTTTTTATTTTTTTTTATATTTAATTTTAGTTACTGAATGAAGCAGAAATTTCCAATACACTAATTTATTCGACAATGGATCCGTCTGCACGTAAAATAAATACAGCAAAGTTTCAATTAAAAAAAGTTTCGGTATTAGTTGTAACAGATGTAGCAGCCAGAGGTATTGATATACCAAGCTTAGATTATGTTGTGAATGTACATTTTCCCGGTAAACCCAAACTGTTCGTTCATCGTGTTGGTAATTAGCTATTTTACATTTAAAATTATTTAAAGTTCGTATTTAGAGCTAAATAAAACTTTCAAATTAATTTGTTTCAAGGTCGATGTGCTCGAGCTGGGCGTCAAGGTACCGCCTACTCAATTTTTTCCACTGATGATGAAGCACATTTAATTGATCTTCATTTATTTCTTAATCGACCATTTAATATTCATGACACAACTGCAATTGGCATTATACCTCAAGATGTGCTGGAGGACGAACATTCAGTTGTTATGGATTGGCTATCTAATCAACATATTGTAAGTTATTGTTTTTGTGTCAAATATTAAAATAATTTATGGCGTAGATTTTATTTAAAATATTTATTTTAGTCTGGAGTCTACAGGACAAGCATAAATGCATATAAAAAATATCTTAGTACACGACCACCAGCGTCAGCTGATTCTAATAAAAGAGCTAAGCAGATAAAATTCTTTGCTTTGACTTCAATTGATGATTTCAATCCACTTTTAAATGCCGACTCAAAAGAGGAAAAGAAACATGATCTAAAACTTGATTTGATAGCAAAAATGAAAAATTATCGACCGTCTGGTGTAAGCACTATTTTTAACCTAACTATTTCATTGAATTGAGGTTCATTTAAATATATATAATTTACTTTCAGACTGTTTTTGAATTAAATCCACATCAAAAATCTATTCAATGCCAAGTCATGAAAGAAAAGCGTAAGGTTCACGGTAGCATAATTGATAGTTTTCAGAAAAAAGTACAAGAAATCGAGAAAGAGAGCCATCTCAATTTTGCAGACAATGTAATTACTGATTTATTTTTCATCAAAAATACGTTCATTCAATATTTATTTCATTTCATTTAATTTTAGAATTTATTGCCAGAATCAACTGATTACGAAATAAATGATGCTTTCAAAAAAGTGGTTTCTTCAAAAAAACGTGAAAATACAGACAGTTTGTATAAGAAAAAAGGTAAGAAACCTAAAAAACGACGTGTAACTGCTGTTCGCGATACAGAAAATTATATCCCATATCAATCGGCCGATAAACATACTGAAGATGGTTTAGCTATTAATTCATTTGAACGACAAGCACAAAAAGCTGAATTCAGTATATCAGAAAAGGGAGAAGAGGTTAAACATAGACCTGGTCTGAAGAAATGGGACAGAATAAAGAAGAAAATGGTGTCAGTTCAAGATCCTCGTGCTGGAAAAATACGTACAGAATCGGGAATATGGATTCCTGCTACATATAAAACAGGGCGTTATGATGATTGGAAACAAAAAACGAAAATTGAGGAGCAAGTACAACGTGAAGTTGGTGATGAAAATACAGGTTTGAACGGTTTGAACGGTTTAAATATATATATAATTTTTAAGATACCTCTAATTGTTTTTTGACATAAAAGTTACTCTAAAGTAATTTAAAGTGATCTAAAGTCATTGCTCGAAAACGCCTTATATAGTATATTTTTTGTATTTTAGCTATGAGTCATGAACAAAAATATCCAACAACTCGCTGGGGACGGCATATGGCTAAACAAGAACTTAAAAAGCGTACTGGAACTACTGATGCAGAATTCAAAAATCCAGAGCAAATAGTTCGACAACGTTTACGACTTGAATTAATTAAAAATAAGGAGAAAACTAATCGGATCAATAAAGCAATTAATAGAAAAAAGAGCGCTAGAAAGCAGAAAGGAAAATAAAATGTCTCATTTGAGGATTTATATTTTTAATACTAATAAATGAATTATTGAATTACTTTTAAATTTTTTTTTTTTTTAATTTAAAATTAAAGAAATCTTTATTAGGCGTGTTCGACCTATGATCCAAGTGATCTAAGTGTTTTTTCGTGCCCTCACTATGAGAAAATTTAATCTAAATGTACCAAAAGATCGATTATACAGATAACAACATACACTAACTGATCTACCTAAATGCGCCTTGGTCACTTGGTGTATGTTATTATCTGTAAAACCGGCGTTTTGGTTTATTTAGATTAAATTTTCTCATAGTGAAGGCATGGAAAACACTTAGATCACTTGGATCATAGCTCGAACTCGCCTATTGAATACAATAAGTAACAAATATTTATTTCCAACAAAATAAATGTTTTCTAATTAATTAGCATACAGTCTTAAAGCACTAGCGACACCAATACCATACATTAATTTTTTCTCTAGTGATTTCCATCCTTTAATTTGGGCTGTTTCAATTCGTTTCAAATAAACTCTTAATTTTGGCTCTTCAACTAACATTCGACTGTGAGCTTTTAAAAATACAGCCAAGTAGCTTTGAGCTAATTCAAAATTTAAATTTGTGTCGAACATAACTTCAATCATTTTCATAAATTGTAACATAACTGTCACATTTCCACCACCATCTGGGTCCAAAGACTTCAATTCAAAATCAATCATGGATGGTCCCAATGTTAATAAATGATCAATACACTTCTGGTATTTTCCAGTTTTTTTACTTTCATCTAAAGAGCGACCAAATGCTGTTAAATTTGAAAAATTTTCCGGAACAACTAGCTTTGACGTTTCTCCCGTAATATTTCCATTTTGTTCTTTCGTTACATCAAATTGAAAATCTAAACCGGCAACAGTGGGTAAGAAAAATGGTGCATGTTTTGGCAATTTTAATGGTATTTTTGGACGATTTCGTTGTTTAACAAGATCCAAATTTAAAAGATTTTGCCATCTTGATGTAGCCAATGTAGACATTGTTACAAGCGATCTATTTAATTGAAGGGGTGACTCATAATTTAATTCCAGATGTTCACCTTCGTCAAGTTCCAATTTTTCTATTGCTGATGTGGTTGCATCCATATCATTTTGTATTGACGTTGGCAAATCAACAAACGGTGCTACTGATTCTGGATTGATTGCACGTAATGCAACATGACTGAAAAGAGTTTTGTTTGCCCATAAATAGATTCCTAAATAATTAACATGAGCTGTTGCCAAAAAATCTCCAGTTGGAGACATGCTTAAAGAGACACAAGCCATTTCAACACGAAAATGGTCAATCATGTATGCAGATGGTATATCCCAAATTTTAATGGTACAGTCCATTGCGGCTGTAATCAGCCAACGACTATCTGGGCTAAAACATGCATCTGTTATCTGACCTGCGTGACCAGTAAATTGTCGAACAATAACTCTCGTTTCACAATCTAAAATATTAAGGGTAAAATCTTCTAGAGCTACACATAACATTGCACTCTCGCGATGTGATCGAAACATACAAATGCCTTCCGAAAGTTTTATTTTTGAGTGAGGAAGTTTAATATTAGTTTCTTTGAAATGCCAAAACTTTATAGTGCCCCCACTGTCACCGGACACAACTGTTTGATTTAAATTATCGCAACTAATTCCACGAACAGGAGATTTATGAGCACCATCAGATCCACCATACCTAGCGCGATGAATACCCGACTGAATATTAAAACGTTCCACATCACCAGATGAATATCCTAGAAAAGAATATTGAAAGAAAAGTTTTACAACAAAAACACAAAAATTTGAATTAAAAAATAAAAGAAAGAAAAGTGCTCTTACCAACTATAACAAAATTTCCGCAATGTGTCAAGCAAATACATGTTGCTTCTGAAACAAAATCTTTTCGATTTTTATTTTGAAATTGTTCCGGTACCAATTTTAAGTCACCCATCTTATTTTTATGGAATGACCATGTGGTTGTCATAACTAAGCCACTATGAATTGCTGCTATATTATCCCATTCTTTTTCACGCGTACATTCAGTTGTAAAACTAGTTATTGGAGGCATTTGAAATGGATCTTCTTCAAACCGATCTATTGAAATTGAATAAAAATAAGATTATACAATATACATGCATACAGTAATTTGTGAGATATTTAAATGTTAACTAACTTTTTTTCCTTGATGCTTTACGATTGTAACTCGCTTTTCCCATACTTTTATTTAATGTTTCTGATAGAGTGCTGAAAACGCGTAATGATGAATCTTCTCCGGCTGATAAAATGGATTTACCACCCGCTCCATGATCTATAAATTTATTTATTATAAAATGTTTAGGTTTCCATATAATAAATAGAAAAATATGTAATTTACATTTGATGCACACCGGCGGTGCTGTGTGTCCTTCTCGTATGCGAAGAAGTCGTGCTCCACCATCTGGTAAATCGAAAATCCTGCAATAAATAAATACTGTTAGAAGAAAATTAATAAATAAAACTGATGACAATCAAATTTGATAGAAGAAAATTAATAAATAAAACTGTGGACGATCAAATTTGATGAACCCTTTACTGACCACAATTTCATTGAGTTGTCTGGTGATGTAGTTAAAAGTAGCGGCTCATTTGTTAAACATATGGCTGTTGTTATTGAACCATCATGCGCTGTCAACTGATTAGCGATTGTTCTTTCTTCTAAATTCCAAAAAACAATACGTCCGTTTGTGCTGGCAGTTATCATAATTGGGTGACCATCCGTACGAAATGATATGGCTGTGACTGCACCCCAATCTTGTTTAAATTCCATAATTGGTTGATCATATTTTAAATTCAATAAAATAATATCACCATCTAACAATCCAACAGCACACACATCAACAGCTGGTGCTGCTTCTAAAATCGTCACTTTACTATTAAATGGTTTGAATGTATGAACTAATTTGCATTCCTTGATATTCCATAATTGCAATGAACCTTGTTCACTACCCAAAAGAATTTTATTTAAATACGTTGGTGGATGCAGCAAAGCACTTATTGTAAATTCTTCATTACGAAATGGTAGATCACAATATTCATCTTCTGTTTCAATATTCCATATTTTTAGCGTGCTATCTGTGTCGATAGATATTAAATGTGTACCACCAAATGGTAATAACAGATGGACTTTTTTCTTATGTCCTTTGAATTGATGCTTAATAACATTTCCGGAACGCCATGCATAGATTTGATTCCCGCTAGCTGTATAAACAAATCTTGAATCGGATGTCAAACAACTAATCTCTTCGGGATGTAAGCCACTAACGCATATTAAACGAAAATGATTACAACTGTATGTATGAAAGGAACGTCCAATACATGTTATAATAATGTTTTCTTGACGATTTCGAAAATACCGCACAGATGCTGGAATTTGATTACTAACGTAACCTAATGCACGATTACGCCGAAATAATTTACTGCCAGACATTTTTCTACGTGTTTTATTGTAATATTTTTTCTTTCTGTTTATGATTTATTTATTTAAAAATTCAGTAAGTAATATTAATAACTATTTTATTAAATTTTCAAATAAAATAACTTTTGCAAAATACATAACTTTCAAAAACACTGTGCTTATTTTTGTAACCTAAAAAAAAAAACAACATTAACATTCTAACGCACATTGACAATGACAGTTCAGACCACGTGAATTATTCTAGTTGCGTACAATTGAAATGAAATAAAAATCCACTACAAAAGTCAAATTGTTTTCAGCCCAAATGTCAGTGTAAAAAATTATTGTATTTCTACGTAGAAAGAGTAAGAAACATAGAAGGGAGCGCCGAATTTAAAATAATTATGTTGAAAATCGTTTAGTACTTTTTTATTGGATTTTCCAAATATTTTTAATATGAAAATGTTTATATTTATTAAAATAAGCCTTTTAATTGTGAAATTTATCACACAGATAATAATTAGTTACATGCCGTTCAACTTAATGTGATAAACATGGCGGCATCTGCGCCAGTTTTTCTATGTTTTTTCTCTGTCTAGTCTTCACACTTTGCATGTAATGCGCAAAAAATAACCAAATTGATGATCTCACACGATGTTGAATGACATGTAGTTATTGTTTTTTGCACAAATTGCTTAAACCACCACTGAACTCAAACAAATACAGAAAACATCAAAACCGAAATGTCAAATGCAGCCGCACGAAAAATCTTAAAAATGCATGAGTGCGAGCAGTACACCTCCCTTCTATGTTTATTACTCTTTCTACGGTGTGGAGTACGGGCAGAGAAAATACATCAATTGTTCAAAGAATAAAGCAAAAAAGGCTTTAAATATGTAATGTAGACAAGTTCACGCTTAAAAATCATTAACAAGCCTATGTAATTTATTCGAATAGTCTGTAATTTATTAATTAATTACATGAAATCTGTCGATTTTTCGGTAATGTAAAAAAATTGATAAATTACGTAAAAAAAAACGTGTAATTTATTGCCAATTTATTACCTACCCACCCCTGGCCCCACAGCCCACAACGAAATTAGTGAACATTTAATTATTACATAGTTTTATTTAATATACCGTTATCCATATTTATTCTCATTTCCTCTTAGTATGTTTTATTGTAATAATGTTAGTCAGTCAATATAGGAATTTTTTAAACGATTTCTACAATATTTACAAGGTATTTAAATTTTAAATATATAATTTTTTGAAAACAAATTATAAAAAATTGATATCTCAAGAGTATTAGACCCTTAATGTGAATCTAAATAAAAAGTAAAAGTAGACAAATTAAAATCTTTCACAGGCTGCGTCTTCTATACTTGTTCATAACGCAATTCTAATATTTATTATGATTTCAAACTTAACAAAGATTCTTTGTCTAATAATATATTAATTGATTGATCTGGGAAGCGATGATTTTTATTGCGTAATCAAAATGAATTATTGCAACTTTATGTTGCCTTCTATTTTTCTATTATTCTATTTATATTTTGTTAAATATTTTTAAGCTTATTAATTTATACATAATTTAAAATTGCAACGGTACATGGTAAAGAAGTCATCTGTCAAGCAGATTTTGATAATTTTTGTAGCTAGCCGAATAAATGTATTAATTAGAATAAAACTGTTCTTATATAAGTAACTGTATTTAACTTTTTCTTTTTTTTAAAAAACAAATCTAAATTCATTCCATAAATAGATAGTAAATAGCACAAGAAGTAACGTGCTGGCAAAAGCTTAGAAATGGTAAGACCAGTTACTCCGGATGCCGACGGCAAATATGAATTCGAAGACATTATCAAACATCGTGTTCGAAATGGAATGGTATATGAACAAACAGAAAACCAAATTGTAATATGTCGACGTCCAAGTTATTTTTTCTATTTCAAATTAATAGGTAGAATACTTCGTTAAATGGCTGGGCTATCCACACTCAGATAATACTTGGGAACCAGCTACACACTTTGAAAATTCTGAATTGGTTGTGGATTATTACCAAAGACATGATTTGGCTGAATATAAACAAATCGATGAAATAAAAGTGGAAGTAAGCGAGAATGCTTCGCCATCTATTCTCAAAAAAGTAAGAATATTAATTATTAATACGGAATTTTATTTTAAATGCTTCGGGCATAAAGCTCGTAATATTAATTGTCTGATCACAGTCCCATGAATGTTGTTTTCAATGGTATTCATTTTTGTTTCACTTTCAGAATTCAAAGAATAATAAAAATAATAAAGGAACTTACTTCGTCAACACCAAAAATGTGATATCGATCACCAATGACGCTTGTACAAGTGATGATTGCACCAGTGACGATAAAACTGATTATACGAGTGACGATTATGATTTTGAATATAAAGCAGACTATATTGGTCGTGGTTTGATACCACAAAGTGTGATCAACTTAAAAAAAATGATCAAAACCGGTGAATTATTCTTCCAAATTAAATGGAAGAATATTAGAAAAATATCATTGGTTCCATCGAAGTTAGCCAACGTAATCTGTCCCCATCTTGTGATTAGATTTTATGAAAGTCGTGTATATTGGAATACTAATCCTGGTATAGAGAGAATGATGAAATGAAGAGTAAGCATTATTATTAAAATGCTAAGAAAATTTAATTTGATTTAATTTGACACAGTTTTCATTTTAATGAATATAAATATGTGAAACATTATAAATATGAAATAAAAATTATAAATATAAATATAAATATTCCGTTTCAATTAAATAAAATAAAACAAAAATTATATTTCAGGAAAATATTTACTTCTAATAGTCTTTGATGTATGTTTTCGTAAATAAGACTCATAATTAAATAAGAATTGATCCGGTTCCTGTACTTTTCTAACTGATTTTTGAAAAATAATAATAATTTGTGATTTGTAAATATAGTAAATTAAATCTTCAATAAAAAAAAAATATTGTCCCAATAATATCAACATACAAATGAAGGATTATAGCAATGATGGCAGGTGCCCATACAAATTAAATTTACGCCACCTATTTTTAACGAGCAAAATGTTGTATTGGATAGAATATTTTATTAGTATTGAAATCTTCAAGTATCTAAATTTAAATATTTAAATGAAATAAAAAGACTATTAATACTAGAAACTCCCCTTTTCGACTTTTTCAATTTCTAATATTTACTAATAGTAAATGTAAACAGTAATAAAAATATAAACAATATGAAAAATCATTAAAAATTATTTTGTATGTACAATTGTACACTTGCCTTCTATGGATACATTCTATAATTATAGTCTGAAGACAAATGAATCAGTTTAAAATTTTATATTAAGATTTTGATTTCAACATTTTGAAATTAATTTTAAAAACGTTTGATAAAAAAAAAACATTACAAACGAGGTTAGCAACATATTTTTGATTATCAATTGGAAAAGATTTTAAAAAATTGGTACAGAAATACAAAAAAAAAAGAATACTTGAAAAACTTGGTAGAGTATACTTATCTAGTTTCGCTAAACACATGAGAAATGAGAACCATTAACAAGTTTTCTACTTCCAGATACATTTTCAATTTAGGAGTGCAATTCGATTGCGCCGACAATAGTATAAAATAAATATTGAATTAAATAATATAGTTATATTCTCAAAACTTTTAGCTTCGCGTAAATAGTTACAATAAAAATAAGTGCTTATAGCAAAAAAGAAAAATATAATTAAATATCTACTAATTAATTAAATGATTTTCGGCGCTTATAAATATTGTCGCGTGTTGTGTTACTTTCTGTTAATTAATTATTTATTTATCGGGATTTTGGCTGGTATAAAATGAAAACTGAAATCATTTATCGTCTAACTTGGTCAGAAGAAATTGCCTTATTATTTTATTTAATAATAAATATTATAGTCGTGTTCGATTAATAATCCAAGATAAGTTTGGATAACTTTCGACGAGTTAAAGTTTATCTGTTTGGGTAGATTTAAATAAAGTAATTCCTCTCATTGAACGTGATAACTTTAAGTAATCCAAAATCAACCAAAAATTGAAACCAAATCAATGACTCATCCAAATATATGAATCTTAATTCATCGAAAGTTATCCAAACTTATCTTGGATTATTAATCGAACGTGCCTTATATATACAACATATCTTATCAGCTCAAAAGGAAAATCGATGCTAGATATTCAGATGCGTCCCTGGATACACGTACATATTTGGCGGTAACCGGACGATAGTAATATGCTTGATAATCGTTACGTTCAGATAATTTGGCTTAACTTCGTATTCTAATCTACGGAGTGCCATTTTTGTCATTTTCCTTGTATAAACAGGAAGCGTTTTTTCATAATGTTGTGGTGGAAAGTAAACATATATTGTAAGGAAACGACTAATTGGATGTTAAGAAAAATAAAACAATTTAATTTTTCTAATTCTCGATTTACTAAATTATGATAACCTTATGATATTCCCAGTGTTTTGGTAAATAGTCTTCAGGAATTTTTGTTAAAGTTGCTGGACCAATGAATAAGTTACAATAAAAAAAAAACAATTACGGAAATTGGAATAACTCCCAAAGCCATAAAAAAAAGTAGTGTATCCTTGAATTTATGCCATTGGAAACGAGATGCGGTAATATCCATAACATGGGGTCCAGAAAAAAAAGTGCTTTCAAAAAAAAATTAAAAAACTCTTTGTATCTATGCTTTATTTAAACCGTGTTATTAATTAAATATTGTAAACTATTCTGATATGTTAATCTGTAGTAGCAACGGATTTATTAATTAATATTAATTCTTTTAAATGTATTTAATTTTATATTATTAGTCTTACTCCTTTTATTTCCCTCTTTTTTTTTATATATATTAATAATAGGGAATGGACAAGTAGAATTGTGAACTGAATGGTACGACAAACCTGTTGATAAAGAATTAGGAAAAATTAGGGAGATCATTTAAATTAAATACAAAAATGCCAGCGATATAACAATATATAGCAAAGAGAGTAATTTTGCATGGATTTTACCATCCCTAAGAGAAAAATGCATAATATTCTACCTTGTGAATTTCTATTAAAACAAGAAATAATATTGAAAAAAAAAAAAATTATAATATGTTCTAAAATATAGGAATTTTTAAACGATTTCTACAATATTTACAAGGTATTTAAGTTTTAAATATATAATTTTTTTAAAACATATAATAAAAAACTGATATCTCAAGAGACCCTTAATGTGAATCTAAATAAAAAGTAGACAATTTAAAATCTTTCAAAGGCTGCGTCTTCTATATTTGTTCATAACGCAATTCTAATATTTATTATGATTTCAAACTTAACAAAGATTCTTTGTCTAATAATATATTAATTGATTGATCTGGGAAGCGATGATTTTTATTGCGTAATCAAAATGAATTATTGCAACTTTATGTTGCCTTCTATTTTTCTATTACCCTAGGTTCCCACTTAAAAAGTTCGTCCGTATTTTTTCTGCGTGTTGTGAGGTTTATGCGTCTTTTAACAAAAAAATGAACGAAAATGATTAAAAATGAACCAAAAAACGCATAAACAGCAAAAAACCTCACAACACGCAGAAAAAATACGGACAAACTTTTTAAGTGGGAACCTAGGGTTATTCTATTTATATTTTGTTAAATGTTTTTTCGCTTATTAATTTATACATAATTTAAAATTGAAACGGTACTTGGTAAAGAAGTCATCTGTCAAGCATATTTTGATAATTTTTGTAGCTAGTAACTGTATTTAACTTTCTTTTTTTTTTAAAAAAAACAAATCTAAATTCATTCTATAAATAGATAGTAAATAGCACAAGAAGTAACGTGCTGGCAAAAGCTTAGAAATGGTAAGACCAGTTGCTCCGGATGCCGACGGCAAATATAAATTCGAAGACATTATCAAACATCGTGTTCGAAATGGAATGGTATATGAACAAACAGAAAACAAAATTGTAATATGTCGACGTCCAAGTTATTTTTTCTATTTCAAATTAATAGGTAGAATACTTCGTTAAATGGCTGGGCTATCCACACTCAGATAATACTTGGGAACCAGCTACACACTTTGAACATTCTGAATTGATTTTTGATTATTACCAAAGACATGATATGGCTAAATATAAACAAATCGATGAAATAAAAGTGGAAGTAAGTGAGAATGCTTCGTCATCTATTCTCAAAGAAGTAAGAGAATATTGATTATTAATACGGAATTTTATTTTAAATGTATCGGGCATAAAGCTCGTAATATTAATTGTCTGATCTCACTCCCATGAATGTTGTTTTCAAGTGTATTCAGTTTTGTTTCACTTTCAGAATTCGAAGAATAATAAAGGAAAAAACCCTAACACCAAAAATGTGACGTCGACCACCACCAGTAACGATTGCACCCGTGAAGATAGCCACTTATTGCTATAGCTCCTGAACGAAGTATTAAATCAATAGACCCAAAAATTAAAAAAAAAAAATTTAACAAAAAAGCATCAAATCAAAACTCAAATTTTTTGATTTCGTTCAGAAGGTATAGCTTCCCAAACTTGCTCAAAATAATTAATAATATTAATACAAATAATATATGTAGCTAATGATAAGAGATTCTCATTTATACTTAGTATAATCGAAAGAATTTTGTATTTTTTTTTTCGTACTTAGATAAGTAACGCCTAATTCTGAACTTCAAATATTTCATTACAGTAATGTAAATGAAGAATATGATGTGATACAAATTTAATGGTGATATAATAAATAAAATATACTTTATATAAAATTAACATTTTTTGTTTAATTTCTCTCAATTCTTTTAATACATTTTGATAGAACATATGGAATAATTAATAAAATTTTAGTTATAGAATAATTAATAAAAAAAAATCATCTTTAAAAAAATAATTCGAACATTCCACAGTGTTTCAATAAAATAATTTATAAATGACATTTATTTTCTGTTACTCGAAAATTATTGAATGCAAGCTTATTTTTGCTCATCATTGAAAATAATTCAATTAGATGATCTCTGAAAATATGTACATTGTAGTGACAGTTCAAGAAAATTATAAAAATATTGTTGTGTAATTCTGTATTAAAAATATAAATAAAAATAAATTATGTGAACAAACTAAACGAACTAATAAAATGAATGGCTGTAAAACTTGCGTATAACCCATTAAAAGTTTGATATCAATTAACTAAATTATGCAATTAAAGATGATTAAAATTGTTGACAAGATTTTCTTTTTTCATTTTTTTTTGTTTATTGCTTACAGCATATGTTAATTATAATTTAGTAACTTTGTTTATCTCTTTCTTTAAATTTTATTATACAATTAGATAATATATTTTAATGAATAATAGTTACAATTTATTATAATTTATATTATCATATATATTTTATGAAGATAATAGTTAAATTTCCATTTTTTTCTTTTTAATAATTTTATAACAGATTGGTATTAGGTACGTACTTGTTTTATAATTTTGTTAATTATTTTTCTTGTGATGTGTTCATCTTATAGATAATTTACTAACATAATTAAATTGACATAATATTCTTCTTCTATATTGTTGCTAAAACTTATAGTTTTCTAATTCATTACACTGGAAAACAATGGAGATATTTCTTTTTTTTAATTTTAAAATTTAGATTAAAAATAGTATACATTGTTTTTTTTTAATTTTTTTTTTTAAATTAATTTGAGGTGAAATAATTTTGTGATCATTTAAAATAATTAAAAATAAAAACCAAAGATCGCGGTTGATTTATTTAAAGAACTAAAGCGTTTGTGAAAAAGAATTTCATTATCACATATGAATTATGATGATTGATTGGCTTGGGCGCAATTTTGAAATTTCTATTAATTTTACGATTTCTTCACAACTTTACACACGTTTATCTCGAAATCCAATAACTGTGCATTGTGTTCTTTTTGCGCCAAGCCCTTCATATGTTTTTTTTTTCTAAATAATAATAATTAAGATTTGTTTTTTAAACTAAATACTAAACGAAACAAGAAATTGATGAAAACGAAATTATATTAATTAATAAGAAAAAAGCCTAAAAGCACTGGTTTTAATAAAATACAAATTACAAAAAACAAAAATAGAAAAGAAATTCATCATTATTTTTTCTTTTTTAATGTAAAATCATAATTTCTAAATTCTTTTATTAATTATATTAATTATTAAATTTTTAATTCTTATATACAAATATTTTACCGGCACTTTTTCCTTATCCTTAATTTCCTATATATTTTCATTTTATATTTTTAACAATAAGTTATTTTAAAAATTTCTCTTACACATTTTTTTCCTACAATAATTTTATATTAAATATTTCTCTTTTTTTTCATTTTACTCCATTTTTTCTTCTCTTTTTTTCACTTTAATTAACATTGCAATTATTTCATTGGTACTTGTTACATATTCTCTTCATTCTTTGGTTATTTCACATATTTTTATATTAAATTAATAATTAGTAGGTAGTTTTAATATTATATTGATTGATTCTATGTTTCATTTTTATTTTATTTATATTATTACAAAAATTATAGAAATTGTTTTTGTTGTATTATTAATTGATATTCTAATTACTTGGGAGGGGACACATTCACTATCAACATACATCTTTTATTATGAATTGAATTCTAAAATTTGATAATAATTATTTATTTTTTATACTGAACGACACTTAATTACATTTGATAATTTTATAAAACTAAAATCAAATTTTCAAAAGAAAATATTCGCCAAAAAAAAACAGATTTGAGATAATAAGAATTTTCTCGAAGAATGACATTTCTAGCAAATCTAAGTAAATAATTAATGAAACAATTGAAACCAAAAGTGTTTAAAGAAAAATATGAACAAAAATATAAACGAAATTACAAAAGCCGGGGTTAATCAATCGCATCTTTTTTATTGATATCAACCATATAGATATCACGATGATTTTGCAAAACAAAATCAATAAATGCATTAATTGGACCGATTTCATCTAATGACATTTGATTATGTTTTGCCCATACCAAATTTGGACCGAAAACTATTGCTAAATTTGATGGTGTCATTTTATTTAAATCTTTGCATTCCATTACTTTGACTAAGAATTCAATAAGATATTTAAATAATTCATAATTTTCAATTGGTAATTTTTCACGTAGCATTTGTTTAACATTTCGTGGTCGTTCATCTTTTGACCATTCTGTAATAAAAGAAGAATAATTAACAAAAATGAAATAATTAAAAAAAAAAACCACAAATAATTGCTCAATATGAATTTGAATAAAAAATAAATGTTACCTAAGAAGTTAATAATTTCATCGTATAATTCATATGTTAATAATGGTTCATTTAAATCACGTAAAAAACTTTTCAATAAACCAGCAATAACATGCGTATCAATATCTTTAAAATCGATGTCTTCATTAGTATTGATACGTTGTTTCAAACTATTTATCGTTGTATAATTGCCAGCTCGACGAAATATTCCTTCTGTATCAATAACACCAGTTATTGATAATGAATCAACACATTTTCGTACAATTGGTGGAATGTAGTTTAAGCAGGGACTATTTTGATTTATAAATTTTAATGAAACACCAAATTGTGTTGTTTTTGGTATTTTATCTTCTGGAATATTTTTACCACCATCCGTAACAGTTTTATTATTTTTATTGTTTTTCTCATCATATCTGAAAGTAACAAAAAAAAGTTAAAAAAAAATATTATAAAATAATAGATAAATCTAATTATTAACACGATCGAGTAAAAATAAAAACAGAAATATTGCAAATCACTTTACTATTTTATATTAAAAAATATTTCAGCATTTAACATACGTCAGCTCAACAACTTTATTAAATCGATGAAGATGACATGGTACTTATGTTGAAATATGTTTAATAAGAACAAAAATTATATACAAAATATCATTTTTTTTTATATTTTGACTTATTTTTATTTAATGTTTGTTGTCATAAAGTTTATAAACAAAAGCCATGTTTATTTTTTGTTGTTGTTGTAATTTACAAGGACTAATAAAATAAAATAATTTCTAATTTTATTTTCATAACAAGAACACATGTTTTTTGCTCGGAATATTTTTTTTTTGATCTTAATCGTCTCAAAACTAATTTAAGACTAAACTTGGATATATATAAAATTTATCAAAAATATGTCTGGAAATATTTTTCCGAATGTTTTTTTCTATATATCCTTGGCGCTTTCGCGATTATTTTTACGAATTAATCATTTGGAATCACTTTACGAATTGCGAAAGCGCATATTATTAATAATACATATATAATATTCATGATGAAACCACACCAGATTAGCTAATATATTTAATGTTAATAAATCATAATTTAACGTTATTCAGCAGAGATATTTAATAGAGAGAGAGAGTCAGAGAAAGAGTCCTTTCGAGACGATGCCAGTAAATATCGGGTCTACATTTTAATGAATTTAAAATCTTATTGAGAAATTTGTTCATGATCTTTCTTCATCTTGATATTGAATAATTAATAATATTTAAATTTCATATTTGTCAATTATTAAGTATTGTATAGTATCATTTAATTTAATAGTTTGTGGTTATATTACGGTATACATGAAGTTTTCATATTTTTGACATTAATGTTATTTATTTTCATTTACATTTATTACAACATAAATAATTGGGTCAGAATACAGATGTCTATTTCACTTAAGATTGATGAACTTTGTAAATTATATTATTGAAATAAAGAATCAGAATAAGAAATTAAGAATAAGAAAAACATATTTTTCTTCCGAAAGAAAATTCAAAATGCAAGAAATGAGCACAAATGCAAATGAGCACAGATTCGAAAAAAATAACTCAATGAAAACCTTAAAAAAATATATATATAATAAATAATTAAAAACAATTCACTTACTCATAAATATTTTCCGGTAATTTTAAATGATTTAATCCAAGTGATTGTCGCAATTCCTCCAAACTCGAAATATAAATTAATTTATTTTTGAATTTCTCACTAATAAATGGTTTAAAGAAATTCCATATAAATCGTATTACTAATGTTGGATGAACGACATATAGTTTTTTTAAATTTTTTCGAAAATTTCGATCCAAATCTTTGTAAGCATTCCATAAAAACTGTATCGACGGTTTATTATCTTCTTTTAAGCCTTGATGAAAATACACAATAACATAATCATTTTGTACATATGGTTCCATTTGCTTGATAATATATCTGAAATGTTAACAATAGAAATTAATTATTAATTTAGTATTGAATGGGATAAGCTCATTTATATTTTAATAAATTACTCAATGAATGTTGTTCCATTTAAATCTTTTTTTTCTGGTAAACGGCATGCATAAATTGCAAATATGTGTTGACCTTGCCTATCCGTACCAAAGAAATCAATAAATTTTAACTTAGAATAATTTTCCATTGCTGTCAATTCGCTGATCTGCAGATAAATAGTTTAAATAATAATAAATTAGGTTTTGTTGTGGATAAAAGTATATATATTTATTTTTTATAATTACTAACCTCTGGTTGAGATAATTGATCCTCATAATTATCAGCTTCTAATGTCTCTTTAATATCGTCCGGTCCTGAATTAAAATCACCCGATACAAATTCATCATCATCTAAACCGAATCCGCCCAATGCATCTGTTAATATTGTGTGCACAAAAAAAGAAAACCATTTAGCTACTATTTTAGTAAATGTACGATACAAAACATATAAAATTGATAATTACTTGAATCTGGTGTTGCTTGCGATAATTCAGTATCATCAAATTCTAAATTTGGTTCATAGTCGTGCCAATCGGATAAACTAGGTAGAGGTTCCTCTGAATCGGTAACTATTGGATTTATTGCGGGACCTGTAAAAAAAAAAAACAGTGAAATGAAATGTATTAAATTTAAGTGCCGTGTTTAATATGTTAAGTAGCATTACTGTGCAAATTTCAAAATAAATTGGTTATAATGTTTAATAAATATATGTATGTTTGTAAAAAATCACATTAAAAGTAAAAGTGTTAATTTATCATTGCTGATATTATGGTCGTACGTTTTAATTAATTCTTTAGTAATAATTGAGTAGTGTGTAGTTTAATTTTGCAGATGATGTAAATGAACATAATTTAATTGTGTAACTAATGAGATTTACCATTGGGTATATTAACAACTGATTTAATAATCATTTTAACATTAGATTAGATTAGTAAAGTGCAAAAACATAGAACAGAGCCTTTTTAAGGTATCTTATGCAAATCGATGAGTAATAAAAAGAAAATCGTTGAGCTTTTATCAGGGTTGGGAATGTTTTTTGTTTTTTTTTTTTTCATATAAATCAATTTTGACAAAGACAAAGCTAAAGTAATATCAAAAAATAAAAAAAAAATAACATTGGCAACCTTGCCAAAAATATTTTTTGATTTCAGAAAACAAAAATGATTAACTAGGAATGTGAGCTGGAAACAGTAGCTGCTTAACATTACTCCATGAGAAATGCATTCTTAATAACAGAGAACATTCTAATCAGATCACCTACATGAAATAATTCATAAAAATTCAAGAATCAACTTTAAAAAGGAAATAATCAGTTTTTGTTGTTATTTGAAATACAAGTAATTGAAATACGTATTTGAAATACCAAATACTATTTGATGTTTCAAATAATTACTGAGTTGGTTAAGTATTTGATATTTCAAATACTAAATACTAAAAAAGCATTTCAAATGAAATACTTTTAAAAAAAAATATATAAACTTAAAAAAATAATACAGCATAAAATAATAAATCAAAAATGATAACAAATGGTATAGATGCTAATTATTGTTTCTAATTAATTTTCAATCAAAAAATTAAATATCGTACATATATGGTGCGTCACCATTTGGATTATCTTTAAAATCGTGGTTTTAAAAATTCAAAAATAGTTACAAATAAAGTTTATTAGGGCGGTTATTCTACGTTAGTTAGTTCGTATCGAATTACTTATATTCTAGTGATAAAACTAATGTACATTAACAACGATTTCATTACTATAGTTAGTAACTGCTTACGTACTACGTAGTTAGGTCTATTAAAACAGCGTTTTGATTACTGTAGTTGATTTTGATAATTGGTACCAAATTGCGTTTTCATTTATTATTTATTAAATGCAATAAATGTAACAATAATTAACATATTAAAGTCACAATTTATTAGTTTAATATTTAATATAAATGAAACAAGCAAATACCACCCATGCAATCATATTTGCATAAAAATTAGACTTGTAGAACTGTAACGACTAAAATATCCCAGTAACTATCCAAGTATACCTTTCGGTAACTATATAACACTATTTTCATTACTGAAAGAGCGACTAGCCAGTTACTAACTATAGTATCGAAATCGCTATGTAAACTCCTGAATAAAGTCTTTATTTGTTAAGTACTATTTATTACTATAATTGCTAGAAACTTTTATTCCCATTTCTACGGTGTTCGTTCAAATATTAAAAATGCTAAAACGCTTCATAGAGAGAACACAAAAGATTTATATTTAAATACGTTCAATAATGTATGCATTTAAATAAATCCTTAATACCAATATAACTTTCAAAAAGTATTTGGTATTTTATTTTGTATTTCAAATACTTGTTAAAGTATTTGAAATAAAGTATTTTGATAAAACGAAATACTTGGTTCCAAATTTTTGGTAAGTATTTTTCTATTTCAAATACATTTTAAAAGTCTGATACAAAGTCTGGAAATAATGGTATGGGATTTTCTTTAAGTACTTTTTTTTATATTTTTAAAATATTCTAAATGAAATTCTAAAAATATGTTTCCACTAGAGTATCTCTCCAATTTGCCTGTAAATATTGCAAAAATAATTTTAAAAAAAATGTTGCATCGAAAAGCGTTTCAAATATTTCGATAAATTTAATAAAATGATGAAAATCAGCCATGAACATATTTTTGTGTAACTTCCGTTACATTGGATAATAATTAAAAAAAATAAAAGTAAAAAAAAAAAACAAGCATCTTTTGTAGATAAAAAAAATAAAAAATAATAATGAAAGCGTACATGTCAAAAAAAAATTCTACATCGATTGAAAATAACAAAAAAAAAAATTAATAAATAAATAAAAATTAGCATAAAAACGAAAAAGAAAATGAAAACGAATGTGATCTATTTCTTATTTTCATTTGCTCATCCGCAGCTTAGATTACATTTTTTTTCATTGCATAATCAGCAATCGCTCAAAAACATTTCGTTTTCATGTTTTCATAAAACATTTTAATTATTATTTTAATTCGGTATTTCACTTAAGTATTTTTCTATTCAGCGTATTTCATTTATTATTTGGAATTCGTTATTTGTAAATAATTACGTAAGTCGACAGTTACAGTTATACAAAGATAAAGTCCGCAACAGAGATAACACATCGAAACATATAATATTAATAAAAGAATTGAACAAAAAAAAATGTTTTTTAAAAAAAAAAAAACTTTTATTTTCTGCTCGATTATGTTCCGCGTAAATTCAAGCATGACGAATTTGCAATTTATAAAAGTATACCTGCGCACAATAAACAGGTGAAAACTTTCTTAACTATAATTAAAATAGTCTACAATTTCAAGTAGTTAATATGAAAAAAAAAAAAAAACATGAAAAATATTTCTTGACACATCTTTGGGTAAACATTTAATATTATTTAGTAAATGTCATCTTACCTGGTAGCCTTGGCGGTTGACTTGTTTGTTTAAGAGGATCCATTTTTTTCGCCCAATTTTTATCAAGAAAAAAAAATTCGCACAACCTAATTAACTAATTAAAATGTTGAATTTAATGAAAACTTTATCCTAATATTATTTTCGTTTAACTTTAATACAAATTTTTGGAAATATCATCAAAAACTATATTCATTCAATATGCGATGTCACACCAAAAAATTCTTGTGCACTTTTTAATACTGTTTTATAAAAATAAAATTTACGTCATTGTGAATATTG
Source organism: Catotricha subobsoleta (assembly GCA_011634745.2). NCBI lineage: Eukaryota > Metazoa > Arthropoda > Insecta > Diptera > Cecidomyiidae > Catotricha > Catotricha subobsoleta. The sequence continues at coordinate 22,479 of JAABKK020009558.1, forward strand.
TTGGTGGGACCTACGTCACGGAATAAGTTCTTTCAAGTTCATTTTTTTTTCTTTTACTCTACGATTAATTTCTATAATTCTTGTTTTTTTTTTTTTTTTATAAATATGTAACACTTTTGATAATAAACTATATAGCACTAATTCACAAAGCCACAAAATAATTTCATTAATTTAATTATGATAGTTGAAACTTAAAATCACTAATTGGAATAATAATTTTCGTTTTTTATTCTAACACATTTATTGAACAAGCGTTAATATAAATAAAATATTGTTTGTGTTGTGTTGTGCAGACTTTTCTTACTTTTTTTTTTTAATGCCAACATTTGATTGTAAACGAGTGCGTTCGATCGAATATAAAATCTAGATCGCAATAAAAAAAAATTTGTGAGTCCTTAATTGAATTGCATTTAGTGGACAATTTTTTTAAATAGTTCGTTTAGCTTGTTTCTAGAAGCCTAACGTATGTACAGTAGGGTGGCAAATTTTTATATGGGAAAATTAAAGTGTCGAATTTTTTGGGTGCTGAAGGCGTAAAAGATGCAGGCTGTTGGGAAACTATTAATATCGAAAAAATTGGCTCGAAAGCTCCAGCCGATTTTCTCCGCATTTGAGTCAAAATTTGCATTTTCTGACAGGTCGACAAACAGCAATGGGGGGACCCTTACTTTAAACATCTTAAAAACTCATGATTCGTGCAGAAAACACAAAAAATAAAAAAAAAAACAAAAAAATCCAAGGGTCCACCCTTTGCTGTTTGTGGACCTGTCGGAAAACGCAAACTTTGACTCAAATGCGGAGAAAATCGGCTGGAGTTTTCGAGCCAATTTTTTCGATTTTAATAGTTTCCCAACAGCCCGCATTTTTTAAGCCTTCAGCACCCAAAACATTCGACACTTTGGTTTTTCTGGCCACCCTAATGTACAGACGATGTAAAAAATTAAGAGAATGGAACGCATGAGAGCGAGTGAGATAAAAGATAAATTTGTTTCGATACTTATCTCTTTAAGACATTCATAGTACTCTCTTTGTGGTGATAGCGCTTTTCTAAAAGTTTACAACGATTCCACTATTCATTTTTAAAGTTCTCAAGATCAGCCTTAGAAGAGTATTCTGCATAGATAGACATTAGGGTGGATCAATCTTTTGTAACACCCCCGGTACCACTGTTTTCTGAGTTGCATTTTGTCTCAAGATTACCGTCATATTTTTTTTTTT
>JAABKK020009567.1:0-57359 GCA_011634745.2 Catotricha subobsoleta
AAATGGTGTAAATTAAATTACGTTTTGTGTAGCAAATCGATTTTTGTACATATTCATTTATTAGTGACATGACATAGAGGGTGCGGGGTTTCATAGAAAATGACGCTAGAGTGACGATGGGGGGAGGGGTCCAAAATTGCCAATTTTAGAGTGACATAATATAATTATGTCCCCTTACAGCAATAAAAAAAAACTTGTGAATTATAACGTCAATACTATAAAGAAAAGAGTGTTATCGTTTTTTTCACAATCAATAACGTCCTGTAAGTGGCGATAATTATCGTAATAGTCTTTGAAATTTTATAAAAATGTATATAACGCTAAGTAACGTGCGTAACGACTGGTTAAACGGGTATAATCACCAAGTTTCAAAAAAATATTAAAATATATATAGAAATAACCTTTAACCCTTAACAGACCTCATTAACTTATAGGACTGGTAAAGCGATTTTATTTTATCCAATAATTAAATTACCATGTTGGTAAAATTAATATCATATCAGAAAAATTCAAAATGAACATGCAAGAAACATCCATGAAAGTAAAAGTTAAATTTTTCTTTTTCCAGAAAATAATATTAGGTTAATTAATACATTGCACTAAATAAGCTCTATATCAAACCCAAGCACCACCTCTCTATCTTATACAATCATTTAACTATAGATTATATACTCTATATCTTAAAACGACCTTCAGACATAATCCGCATATAAAAACAAAAAAATGAAAAAACTCAAACTTTTTTCCTCTTTTTATAATTTTTTCATTACTTTTTTTTTATTTTATTTTTTTATTTTGTGAGTATGTAATGTTGTTAGTACAAGATTTGTTTCTTTTCTCTAGTGTTCACTTTCCTTTTTGTCTTAAAAAATGTTCTCGTTTGGTTGTGGTGTCGGAACTCGGAACGAACCGAGTATGCTTGCTAATCTAATACCAAACCAACTCCAACTATATATATGCTGCCATCAGAAATTGCACTTTTTTTTCGTCCCATCTCCACTCTCCACTCTTCCATATATTATATATATTTATATATATATAAATATGTACCTCTCCATATAGTAGGTACTCGTACTATTGTGATTTTATTATTATTAGGAGAAAAGAAGTACACATAGTTTAATGTCTCATACTCATACAACAATTATATTCAAATTATAAAATTTGCGTGAGAGAGACACATGCGCATTTATATGAATTTCATAAAATTCAAATTAAATTTGAAAATAAATAAACTGAAACATTGGTGGTAAAATATTTAAAAGTGGGCAAATATTTATATTTTGATGTTACTTCTTTCTATTCTCTCACTGTTAATAGAAATGCTAATAGCAGATAATTTTAAGATGTACATCATCCATCATACAATTTACAATACAAGCAGTTATTATCTTACGTATAGGTAGGCATCGACATGTGTTTTTCTTGTATTTTATCTAACGATCTAATGTGAGGGAGTCGCCACAATGAAATATTTGTGTAGATATTTGAATAAAAGCAAGCAAAGAATATGTTTTTTTTTCTTCTTTTTGTTATGAGTAATTATTTAAAAAAAAAAAAGGTCAATTCGCACGATCATATAGTTTTTTGTAAAAAATGCGATGTAATTATAAACTGACGATGAGAAAGAGAGTTAAATAGCGATTTTTCTATTTCATTACAAGTAATCATAGAAATATGTCTTAAATGCACAATAAAATGTGATTTTGTATCAATAAAATATGTATTATGATTTCGGCATATCCCGTTTGTGCCTAAGACGAAAAATTTTGTAGCTATTTTATTTTTTTTCTTTCGCATAAGAGTGCAACTAATGTAGGAACAAGGGATAAATATGATACAGAGGCGGAGTAAACAGCCAAACAAACGATTGTTACAAAACTCATCTATCCACTAAATTTTTATTTTCATATCTGTGTTTTATATTATTTTGTTTTTTGTTTTTTGTTTTTTGTTTTTTGTTTTTCTTTTTAATCAGTTTCATATTGTGAAAAAAAAGAAGACAAGAAAAAAAAGAATAGGGGAAATATCGGTTGAAATTCATTTCGAATTACACAATGTAAGAAGAGAACCACTATATTAATTATTATTGTCATTACATTGTATTTTACCTATTGCCAACAACATCATCAATATATCTCTCAGTATATAGAATTTTAGACCTACTTGTACAATCATTTATTTAAAAAACAAGAGTACAACCAACTCGTCGTACTCTATCATAAGTTATAATGAAAATACTAATGAAAGAGTTAAAGCACAAATTGCGCGCTCTTAATACATTTAATATGAACAACGGCGAGTAAAATACGATATGCAATGGCATATTTTTACATATATGTATATATTATTAGGAGGAATACAACAACGACAACGACCAACCGAAATAATATCGTGTGTTAGATATTTTACGTACAATGAGGTACATATTTATTATTATGGAGTAAGTGTATATGTAGAGATGGTACCATACCATCTACATACCGCCGTCGTTAAACCAGCAGACACAAGTACACAAAACATTATATTAATGTAGGCATAGGCCATCATGGTAGTAGGATACATACTCTCGAATGAAACGAATGCGTATATACCGAGATACACGCGAAATGAACGACTAAACGAAGAAGGAATGAAATATAATTATAAATGTTAAGTTATAAAGGTATCTATCTCTCTACACAAATTTCTGTATAGAAACATTTTTAACATTTATAAACATAATATACCAAATCTATTCTCTATCGTGATATATAAACATATAAAACACCAATATAATATACGCGCTACATCTTGACATGTGACGTTGTATGGTTTAAAATCATATAAATGGAAAATAGAAAATATAAACCAATGTTTCAGTCAGTTAACGACGCTACGTCAAATAGAACGGATGTAATTGTAACACCGCGCTTAAATTCATTGTTCACAATAAATCATATGCGCGCATAAAATACACCGTGTATTTTGTTTGTGTTGATCATCATCGTCTAAAATTAAAAGAAAAAATAAAAGAAAAAAAAATTAAAAAGATATAAATAATAAATAATAAAAAATTATTTGTTAAATCATTTATAAAATAGAGTAAATGATTTATTTTTTTTATTTAAGATGAATTTATTTGATTAAATATTTAAATTATGATAGTTCAAATTAATTATTGGTTTTCATAAAAATATTTTTTTGTTTTTATTATTTTTATTTGCAAATACATTATTATTAGTTGTAACGTTTTGAAATATTAAAGAAGATAAAACGGATAAACACATTTTTGAGTTCGTAATATTTATGCTGAGTCGTTAGAAAAAGGCAGTAAAATTTTTAATATATAAAAATTATTATTAATTAACTGATTACCAAAGAGGATTTTATTATCAAGAATAAAAAAAAAACATAATATTTATATAAATTACATTTTATATAAATTAATAAAAGCGCGCGAGATTTATAAGCGCATCTAGTTTATTATTTTTATTATACAAATTTAATAACGTAATAACGAATAGAAAATCGACTAATCTTTACAAATAATGTAATAAGTGGTTTTAATAATAATAATAATAATAATAATAATAATAATAGAAGGAAGAAACGAGTGTTTTTAATAGTGATTAAATGGTGTGTTGTTGTATTGAATTGGATCTGTGTGTCTAGTTCTTCGTTGGTGTACAATAATAATAATAATAATAATAATGTTATATAATAAAATTGTAATTTAAATTTTATACGAATTAACGATATAATTGCAATACTCAACTCATACAATTTTGCTGATGTATTTTAATAATAATAAGTGAGGTATACAATATTCTAGACTTACATGTTAATTTATACTATACAGAAATGGTACTTAGCACCAACAACAGTTACTTACAATTTAATAGCTTTTATTTGAATCAAATGATTTTTTTTTCTTTTTAGAAAATAAATTATTAGTTTTAGTTCATTATGTTTCCTTTTCTGTGATTTTAAAAAACCCGGTCACACAATTTCCGTAACTCATTCAAGGATATACATTTACATTATATGAAAAATGCAAAACGTAAAATAATAATTAATATTTATAATCGAAATGAAAATCAATTATATTTATTTCTTCAAAATGTTGAATTTCATTAATTGTAGAAAGAAATAAGTGACCAAAACTTTTACATCAAAAAAATCGTTTCTAGAAATATTTTTTTTTGATAAATTCTCGCAATTGTGAATAAATATTTTCTTTCAATTTATCCAAATGATGTATTTTCCATCTCTGGAATAACCTAATACTAATACCATGTTATAAAAAAAAGAAGAAAAATTTAAACTGAATGTTTTTTTTTTTAATTAAGTTAAATACAAATTGGATCACTGGAAATAAATTTTGTTTCAATATTTTATGAAGTTTTACATTTTCGATGTAATTATTGGCACATTTAGCTAATAAAATAATTACTCATGAGTTTGTTTAGTTTACATTTTAGGCACACATTTATGTTAATCCGATCCTAAATTCAAACATCTGATAACTTTGCGATTATTATTCAATTTAATGAATTTTATAAAACATAAATGATTTAACAAAATATTATTATTGCTATATTAAGTAATTCAGATTGGCAAATAAAATATCTGTTTTTACAAATTTATTATAAAATGTTATATAAATGTATTATAAATATATCATGTACGTTACACATACATAATAATCAACCCAACCACCCTAAAACATAACCAAACCGGCGTTTTATCACACGTGCTTTTAACCACGTTTTCTTCTAAATGTATATACAAATATATAGTTAGAGAATGTGTTTTGTTTTTATATAATATTTTCTATATGTACAAAATGTATAAAGTTGAAACCGCGCGTATTATAACCTACCTACCAAGTCAGCTCTACCAATCTCTTTATATTATGCCATTTTACTATATATTTCTAGCTTTTTGCTTTACCTACCTCAACTCTATTACATAGAAATTATTTTGAATGCGCGGGAATTTTTTTTTTCTTTTTCGCTTGTTCAAGTTCATATTAATAATGTACCGAATGTACCTTTCAACACCAAAAACATTAGATAAATCTTTCTACTGCACTTGCTACAAAAGTTTATTTAGTTTTTTTTTTTTTTTATTTCGGTTTTATTTTTATTATTAAATATCATAAATTCTCTACTTTAATTGCATCAAATAAAACAAAAAAAAAAGCGAAGAAGAAAGTAATTGCTTCATTTAAATTATTTCAAATTGACCAAAAATTATATTGCTTTTTATATTAAGTATTCGTTATTAAAAAAAAAATATTTTTATTTGTTTGCTTATGATATGCATTACGTCATAATCACAAATATTTGTGTCATAAACACAAGTAGAATGAAGAAAAAAAAAAGAAATGCAATAAAATAAATAAATAGAAGCAAAAATAATGAATTAAAATGGTTTACGATTATTTAAGAAGCATTAAACATATTCAAAATGAGAAAATGATTCTTATTATATATTGTGATGCTGCAATGCAAATCATTCAATATTATAATTTTATTATTAATTAAAGAGATGTTCTTGAACACAATAAGCTCAACGACAACTGCACAGAACAAAATAAATATAATTAAAAGACGAACAGATATTATTTTCGAACATAAATTTTATTGTGAATAAAAAAAGTATATAATTTTTTTGGATTGATAAAATAAAAGAACACACATATTAAAAAGACATAATTATTATTGAAAAAAAATAAAAAATAAAAAATAGAAGAATAAAAGCGGCTGCCAGAATTTTAGAAAGGATTTTAACAATCAAATTGCGGCCTAAAATATAATGTGAGTAAAAATAATTGAATTATACCTAATTAATTATTGTATTTTAGTAAACTTGAAAATTTTTGCGATTTATTTTGATGATATCAGTTTTATGTAATTATTTGTGAACTACGAAACTGAAGAATCAAATTACATATACATAATACAATTACTGATAAAGTATTTTATGTGAATATAATAAAATTTCATTCTCTAATTCTTAAAAAAATTATTTAAAAAAAATGTTTTTAAGCTTCATTCTAAGGTTTCAACTATGCTGAAAAAACTTAAGACACTTTTATTTTGAATGAATCTCCGAAAAGTAATTATCATTTCAATAAAGTATGGATGCATGCCAAATATCATAAAACAATATTGAATAATTTTATGTGTAAAATTAGTATCAAGAATCAAAATATTAAATGCATTTGCTTATTATTTTAATATTCTTCAAAATTCGTTAAAAAGCTAATGGTCCAAATTGTTTTATGCAGTCAACGGTAGGTTAAGTTAAAGTGAATCTTTATTTATCAATATAAAAACCAAATTTTCGTTTATGACTAAAATATGCAGCGCGATATTAGTTTTCTAAACGAATATGGAGATAGTGGATAAGATTTTTTTTTTTTGAGCAGTACCTACGTTTAATTAGCAACCGCTTATAGGTATACTGCTCAAAAAAAAAATCTTATCTACTGGGCTAACTCCATATTCGTTTAAAAAACTAATATCTTCAAATTGAGGTTGATTCAATTATCCGAGCTATTCAGAATAATTCAGAACTATATGATGATTAATTTCTGATCTGGAAACAAACTCCGGAAATAAATTCGAATTTTAATCTGCAAAATTAACAACTATTTTATTAATAGGTAATTCAGTTTAAAATCGTATTAAATTTTGCCTGATTACTGCAGGTGTTCATTATTCATTTTGTTATGAGAAAAGGCGATAAACAAAGAGTTCATTAAAATTTGTTTCAAAAAAGAGAAAAAAAAACATCACTGCAAAATTTTAATATGGGATTTCAAATGATTTACACTTTGATCAATTGTAATATATTTTATATATACATACATATTCCCAATTTAGTAATTAAATGTTGACTTGCGATAGAATCATTAATGTTTATGAATCCTGAAAATAATAAATAATATAGAATTAATTAAAAACTGCCAAAAGTGAAGTCATAATCGCTTTTTAGACTATTTGCCATTTTGTTGACTGTAATTATGTTTCAATTGTTTTACAGAATAAAACAAATTTTCTCCTATAATTCTTTTTCTTTACAAATAATTTGATCTGAAATATTACGTTGATGTTCAAGTTAATGTTATTAAATCCTCTTGAAATTGTTGTTAAAATTTAGATTTTTTTTAATATAATTCTTACCGATATAAAAGTAAAATGCGCAGTCATCAAACTAGTTGCTATACGTAAATTAAATCTAAAAACTATTATTAATAGCTTGTTAATAATTTTCAAATATCCTAACGAATTAAATTTTAATTAGTTATCTCAATATTTTAACCATGAAGCCAACCAACAACAACAAAACTTTAATAATTCACACATTCCAACCTAAACCAAAATCAATGAACATATACATTTTAATTTTTGCATATTAAATCAAATCAAAAATAATAAATATGAAATTGATTAAAAATTATAAAATGTTTAAGCGATCATAAAACTGAGCTTCAATGTCTTTTATATTCATTCATATTGAAATGATGTTCATATTCATATTCATATTCATATTATTATTATTATTATTATTATTATTATTATTATTATTATTATTATTATTATTATTATTATTATTATTATTATTATTCTTAACGAAGAACGCGCATATAAAATAATAAGTAAGTGCTTTGTAGAATCTTTTTTAAAAAAAAAAAGAAAAGAGTCACATATTATGTTCATGTTCAATAATAAGACCCATTGACTAAATTATCTAATTATATATAAATCAAAATATAATTTTTGCTGTTGTACTACATATATCCAATCGTTGTTCGTTGTTATATATGAATTTAATGGTATTTGCTTTAATTTGCGCGCGCAACTCACATATTTTCTATTAAGTTTAATCAAGAACACTTAATGCAAATAATGTGACACATTAGTAATAATGCTCAAATAATAATCAAAATCATGATAATATTAATAATAATATGTAGTAATAATAATAACGTAATGAATCTATAATAAAATTATATTCATAGTGTGTTTGTATTGTGAAATGGTTGCTTGTAGTAATCAGAGCCGGGCTTTATAAAATTATTTATAGAAAATGTGACATCTCATTTCTTATATTTTCTCAAATTGTGATATGAAATATACATTTAAGTGACAGATTGCGTGGTGAGATTATAGAACTAGAACACCTGAAAGGATCGAATGATTCACGAACTTCAATTGATTATCTAAATATACCCCGAATGTATAGTCAAACTTACGAGGCTAGTTCATCTGTGGATCGGTGGAAGATAATTTGATCGAACCATCTATAAATTTAATGCAATTTCCATCTGATCATTATTATTCTTTTTTTTTATTTAACTAAAGATGATTTTCATAGTTTTAATTTTGAGTTTATATTTGAAATGCTATTAATTCAAAATTTTACAGTTAAATCCTTGTTGCACAAAAAAAAAACAAGAAGATGGATTAATATCTGGAGCCAAACTGGACTCATGTATCTATTTGATAATTTTATAGAACAATATATCCGAAATTTAATTATTTGACAAAATCCTCGGAAAATAAAGTTTTAATAAGTAACTCTAACTACTGTCTTCTGCTCATAAAGTATAATGATCAAAAATTCATTAATAAATATAAAATTGCTTTAAATGAATGCAATTAATTCATTGATTGAGAGATTATGAGTCCAATTCTAAAATTCAGTTCGTAATTCACACTCATAACAAAATAAAACTAAATCATTTAAGAATAAAATTTAATATTATATTTTGTTCAAAGGGCTATCTTCCTACTTGTGTTTTCAGCAATATATGATTCCCTACATTAACAAATTACCTTTTTATATAATTAAGTTGGCGCTTAAAAAAAATACAATGACATATGTCTGATATCTTTTTATTGTGTTTAAATATAAGTATTAAGTTTAACTCTATTTAAACTAGTTTTTGATATTATTTAATTTTATAATTTGTTTATTTTTCTTCAATTAAAAGTTCTAAAGAAAGTAAAATAATGTCTTTATACATATAAACACATCTAATAAGTTTACTAAATAGTTACCAGGAAATTATATAAATTAATTAAAATATATAAATATTTGAAATGCATTTAAATGTTATTTTCTATTTGACTTAAAATTGGGATTGTGACAATGACTAATACAGAATATTGCGATCTCATTAAATTTCCGCCTAATGTTACTAATTTGTATGTCAGATGCAGACTTGAGTAAGATACTTTTTTCAAATTCCTTGAGATACTTTTTATTTTGGAGGATTGTGAGGGAAAGTAAGGAGATAAGCAAGTAGTTCAAATTCTAAAATATTCTTCGGACGTCTACCTTTAAATTTAATGTACTTCACCTTTCTCCATTCTCTCTCTTGTGTGCCTTTTGAAACAAAATCCAAAGTATCTTAACTTCAAAGTAACTCAGATACTTTTTTACTAAGATACTTTTGTTTTTGTTTAAAAAAGTATAGACGAAAAGAAATAAGGAAAGATGGGTTAGATTAAATTAAAAAGTGCAGATCAAAAGAGTATTTTAGTACAGGTACTATATTTTTATCTTCTCATTTGTTCTTACAATCTACAAAATAGAAAGTATCTTAATGTTTTTGAAAAAAGTATCTTTTACCAAGTCTGGTCAGATGAGATTTATGACTTAGAATATTGTCTCTATAGCACTATATACTGTTCCATATAACCGTTAATCTACGTTATGAGTCACGTGAAATATTATGTTCTGTGATTTTCACGCGATCATTGCCGCGAGTGGAGTTTCTGTTCATTTTGCGACATGTATTTATCAGTTTTTTTTTGTTCACGATTCTAGCAATAAATTATTTGAGTATTTAATTCATATTATTTATTTTTTTTTTCTTAATAGTTCATCCAAAGCAGTGAACTATGAACCATGCATACCATACAGCATATAGACACAAAAAAAAATTTAAAACGTTCTCATATTAGTCTCAAGATCAATATAAATTAATCAAAGGGTCACATAATGTCATGTTATGATAATTATCTTGATAATAATATAGTTCGGTTACGTATACGTTGCATTCCAATAAATTGTTTTCATGAAAATAATTAGATATTTGATTTTGATCATCAACAAATCATAACTCTAATTTATTCATAAAAACCTACAAGGTATTCTAAAATATAAAATATGACATAACATGTACTTATTTACTTATTTTTGTCCCCTTCATTCATACCATAGAAGATAGATTTATATATGTATTACCAACGGACGAAACACGGATTTAAAAGAAAAAGAACGAAGAAAAGAAAGCCGTTTAAGCGTGCTTTGCATATTTTATTTTTTGTTGATGATATTTAATTCGTTATTTTATTAATATATTTCTCTTCAATTTTTTTTTTTACTTTTGTAAAATTCTTAACTTAATAAGTATTCCTACTTAAGTGTCTAAGTATGTTTATTTATGTACAGTGATGACGAATCAGGTTTTAATCACACATTACATCAAATCAACAAACACAGAAATTTGCTTAAAGGTAATGGGTTTGTGTATTAGGCACCATGCATGCTAGTAAATAAGTATATCGAAATTAATTGTTTTTTTATTTTTTTATTTTTTTATTATTGTTATTATACAAACGCAATGTGCTCCGAACAATGAAGAACCAAATACTTAATAAAGAATTTAAAAAAAATGTATGTTTAACATTTAATACAAATTACAAACATACAAAATCACCCATATTGCCTTATATATTTTATTTCCAGGTTCTTGAACTTGTGTTTATGTTTTTTTTTTTTTTGTGTTAGATGCAATACGAACGAAACATTTAATTGTGTTTAATGCATTTGCATATTATTAACTATTGAGTAAAAGAATGCTACAACAAAATATTTTAATGATATAAATTCAATTATTATTGTGCGCGAAGGTTTATCGTATGTGTGGTATAAAAGAATTAAGAGTTTGATGCATTTTTTCACGATGTCAAAAATCATAAATTAAAAATTATTAAAAGCTTTTGCATATTATCTATGGAATCACATATTTCGATTCATTTTATAAATAGTTTGTTTTAAATTAAAGCCATTTGAATTCATTTGAATAGGAGTTTTAATACAAGACACATTTGTTTAATACTTTCATCGAAATATACAAAAATGAGCTTACCAGCATGTTTCTTAAGCACAGATGGCAGTTAATATATCAACTAAATGGGAAGTCTCACTTCAAAAAAGTAGTCTGACCTCATATTAGGTCTTTTCACTTTGCGAAAATGTTAAAAAAAATAGTACGCCAAACAGACCGTTTTAATATCCCGGAATTTTATTCGAATATAAAAAAAACAGCTTAAGACGATTTATAGAAAATCGCTCCCAATGAATAAATTTTTAATACTCTCTATTTGCTATTCGTCAACCTCAGCAGTTTTTTTAATTTTAGAACTAAATATGTGAGATATTCATTCTAAAACGTGTTTGTTTACAGTAACAATAGTTTTTTAATATTATATCTGTCAACCGGCTACCATGTTCTCTTTTGCAGTAGCGACTTTATGTCATAGAACATATAAAAACAAGCTGCCAATGGATTGATATACGACTTCATTTTTGTAAGAAAAAAAAAACACGTGGTCAAAAAAAGGAACAATACTACCGAAAAAAAATTGCCAAACCAATACTTCAATTTTTCAAAATTCGGTCGAATTTCTCAAAAATGAAGTAAACTGTTATGAAAACAAGAAGAGTATCGTATACAGATTTTTATTTTGCAGTTACGTTATTAATTGATTTAAGAAAAACGAGCAAGCCAAGGATACAAAGTCACTTATTAAATTTCAAGATGAATTCGAAAATCGTAGCCTCACGAATAGTGTGACCAAAGAGACATACTTATTAATTTTCTAAATTAATTAATAAAAATGTTCCTCGACTACTACACATATATTCTTTTAAACGATTGTGCATATTCTCGAAATTATAATATTGTCACATTTTATCAAACATTCATTCAAAACAAGTAAATCTACTAATCCTATAACTTAAGCTTAACATCTCTAATGCTTTCCTCTTCTCTATGTGAAAATGAAAACATTTAATTTATAGTGTGTAATATTCATTATAATGCTGACTCTTCTCCCATCATTATATAATATATCTACAAAATTTGAAATAGAAAACCAACAGCTATTTAGTATCTGCAACCTTGTACCAAAACATTTGTGTATATTCGATAGTAGATGGTAGACGTATAGATGAATGTTATTTGGTGCAGAATGTAGAGATGTAGGCAAAAGATATTCCATATTATACAAAATTTCATATTATTGTACACATACACATCAGACCAAACCATTCAACATTATAATATTTATTGAAGCATATAAACCGAAAATCTAAATTGACCAGTCAAATACATTATAACAAGTACACACAAAGTGAGATTTTGCCCGTCAGACCTGCTTAGTTCAATCTCATTTGATGGTAATATATTATAACTATGCTAGTAAGCAGAAACCAAAGCAAAACATAGAAATTATCTAAAACTGTTTTCCTAGAATCATCTACGTCGTCGTCATGCTACACCTCTAACTACAACGATTTTCGAAATAGTCTCGGTCCCCACCGTTTGCTCATCCAATATATTAACAAAATGTTTTTCCCCTAAATATAACTATTACATTATGTGATACCTACCTATTTTGGGCTATCTGCACAACACAATAAATATGTATAATGTTACGAAATAGTAAGTTACAATATAGTTTTAGCTCTTTTCTATAATAAAAAGCCTATACAACATATTATAAACTTTTCTCTGTACGTAACAGTTATTCAACTTCAGTCATATATTTGGTCATATGTATTAGGTCGTATCATCATAACGCTAAATTTTCTTTTGACGATTAAGCCGATGAAGAAAAAGTTTACATTCTAAAATTTCAGTGTGTTTTTCTTTTATAAGGATGACTTACATTAGCAAAACATTTTAGTTAATAAACAATTAAAGAAAAATTTGTTCTTAATCTTAAAAGAGTAAAAATTAAAAATCATGGTGATTTTGTACACATTCAAATATTACGTTATTAGAATAGCTTATACCTATAATTAACCGGCACTAGTATAATAAGATTGAGAGATTGATTTGTTATAAGCTTTTTCAAATTTAAGCTAAAATCTAAAATAAAATTATTTAATTTTTTTATTTTTTATTTATACAGATTTGCGTCAAACATCTTCTTAACTTCGAACTGGAAATTTGCTAATAGAAAACTCAACTATCCGGTGCTAAATATTTTACCACAACGGACTCAAATCGGAACGAGATTTTCAAACACGCATCCGGTAAGTCTTAATCTAACGCAGCTATAAATAATAGATCGCCAGAACCTATGTGAGAAGATAAGAATGTTTTAATGAATGGAATGAATGCGTTGCTTATTTAAAAAATTGAATATTATAGCTTTTATTAAATAATTTTAAAACATTAACACACTTGATTCTTATAATATAGACCGTCGGAATAGCAAAAAATAATTGTTTATACTTTATTGAAGTACAAATAACCGATAATAAAAATTTATGAATCCTTACAATTTAAAAAAAATTGTCAACTGTAACGAGAATTGTTTGTTTAAAACTGTGTTAATAAATTAATTTTCATCTTTAAAAAGTATTTATTAAACCTTTTAGCACTTTGGTGGGTGTAGTGGTAGGTACATAACAATATTATATCAATGTTTGATAAATTTGTGACACCAATTCAAATTTATTTATGCAGCAATATTTCATTACAGAACAATAAATTCTTTTGGATTGTTGTTTTCATTCTGTTGGTCTCTATTTGTATTTTAAATTAAATTTGGTTAAATACCTACCAATCAATCTACCTATTGCTCAATTTACATAAATGACTTATAATTCAATGTTATTGATCGAAAACGTGACGTACTTTTTCTAACTCGCTCATAAGGCATTGGTAAGCCACAAACAATTTAAGGAAATTCTAAATTCGTCTAATTATGTTATTATGTTTCATACTCCAGTAAATGTTTCAAATTGAAAATCAGTTTTCTTGTTATAGAAAGTTATTGAAAACCTTTTTTGTTTTTTCTAAAACAATGTATTTGAATTCAGTTAATGTCCAAGAAGTCAGTCTGTATTCTGGTCAATATATCGGGAAAAAAAGTACTCATAAAAATGCAAACAGACTACACATAATTGAAAATGTATGCATTTACATGTCCATGCAGAACTCTAAGCTATTATGGTAATTACTACGCATTGTTTTTATTTTAATATACAGCTTCTTCTAATCAAGTGTTCTGAAATCTGAAGCTAGGAGTTAACTGCTAGCGATATTAGAAAAATTAAATCTGTTCCATAAATGTCTGTGAGTTTACATTAAATGATCCCATACACGCAATTCCTCGATGATGTGTATAATGTACGGAACCGAAGACTATTTTTGGATACCTATGAGCTCGCTGAAACCAAAAGAGCTGCAGAGCTTTTTAACATCGATTGGGAAAGAATTTTTTTCACAGATTTTTAATTGCTAATTTTGTAATTATTTTAGTTCCAGTGTTATTAACTATCCAAAAATTGTCGTTGATTCCGAACATTACACATTATAGGAAATTGTCCTAAAATTAATTTAAGAAAATACAGTCGTTGAAATAAATTAAGAGAATGATAAGCTCTTCACACTTTAGGTGGTTATATGTTTTATCTCACTCGCTCTCATGCATTTCATTCTCTTAATTTTTTACATCGTCTGTAAAATCTATTTATTTGTTGACTTAATGAAAAAACTTGACATATTGAAAACCTTTTCGATTTAGCATTTATAAATAATTCCAAAAAAGATAAGTATAAGAAATATAAAATATCTTGAAAATATTGAACATGTTAATACTTATGCAATTTATGAATTATCCTGTTTTGTATTCTATTAATTTTCAAGTCAAGATTTTTGGTTAAGTGATTATTATTTTTAATGATTTCAAAAATACTTAAGTACATTGAGAACAAATCAAATGAGTTCAAAATTTAATATTTTCACAATTTCTTAATTTTACAAGTTAGTAAGAAGGACAATTTAAAAAAAAATTGAGCCGGATTTTTAGTGTAGTAAAAAAAGTGCTAATATTTAGCACTATTTTGTATTTAATACATTTGAAATCACTAAAAAGTAATCTATTGCGAAAGAAACAGACATCTTCATTAATAATGCATTTTTCACAAAATGTAGTATATAACATCAGTAAACTGAAAATTTCTAATTGTGTTAAATTTAAATTTTTGTTAATTGGTTTTTATATACTTATGGTGCAATTTTTTTACGTTTTCCAATAATTTCTTGCAAAAAAAAAATCATAAAACGACAACCAAATTTTTTGCTCATATGTTGGCAATATTGATTTTCGGAAATCTTATGAAATATATTTAGTCTTGAAGAATCATATTGCCATCAGTTTCTGACTTTAGAATTTAAGTAAGTCTTGAAGAATTATTCTAGAAATCACAAACAAAAAGAAAACACATTGAAAAATCTTAAATATCATATAATAAAAAATAAAGAAAGTTGCAAAAGTTTTACATATTTAGTAAGTAGCGCAAACGTTTCGTAGAATTGTGTCTGAATTTTAACACTTTTATGTGAATTGAAGTTAACTTCTGAGAATAATTTTGAGCACGAATATTCTACAGTTTAAATAATATCTTATGGTTTCGTTTTTTTTTCTGTTGAAAAACTCTTGTTATTTCCACAAGAAAACTGTTAAACCAACCTTTTTCGCAGAAGTTCCTTCTTTTTTTTAATTTAAAAGAAATAACTGGAGAAAAAATATCGACAACAAAAAAATCAATTTCATTTCGATCATAATAAACTAAGTAGCACAAAGTATCACACTAAAATATATGAAAGCAAATTTCAAAGTTGTTGCTTTTTTTTATATTCAGTCACATTCAACATCATATATTTCCATATAATATTTAAGTGTAATATGCATTACATTTAATTATTAAACACATACAGAATTTATACAGTCACACATGCTAATTTCTCATTCGATCAATATAATTATTATATTTTATAGGTAAAGCTACATATTATTATTTAAGTACTTCGGTTTCTACGTACAAACTAAACTGTACGGGTGAACGCTTATAAATTTGTCCTAAGTAAATACACGTTATTTTTTTTTTTGTTTTTTTTTAAATAAACAAGTTGTCGCGCATAAAATTGAACAATTTTCTTGTAAAGTATAAATTTAAATTATATATACTTCCATTAAATTGTATTTTCTCATAAATATATTTATAAAAACAACAAAACAAAATCCAGCAACAAAATATACAAATAAATGAATATAAAATGATATGAAAATGAAAATAAAAGAAGAAAAAAAAAATAATAATAATAATAAAATGAGGTATAAGATTTTTAGTAAGTACCTATAGATTTTGCGCATTTTAAAACATTGTGTGTGAGAAATTAATAACTACTTATTATCAGATATAGGTATCTGGTATATATAAACATATATATATATTATTATTATTTTTTTCATTCGATTTTAATATTATGCGGTCGGTAAATAATTACTATAAAATATACTTAAACTTATAATAGATTAGTAAAGTAGATAATTAAATAAACAAATGCAAATTGAAGCAATACAATGTAACGAAAATATTATATTTTTACGACTTTATACAATTTAATAATTAGAAAATGACATAAAAATTTATAATAAGCACTTTATAATTTATTAACTTTATTCTAATTGGTTTGAAAGTGTTTACGTAATTATCAAAATATGTGTTTAATCTCATATATGAGTCGAATTTGATGTTCATAAAATATATTTATTTTTGGATTTTTTTTTTTTTTTTTGATTTTCTAAATTTATTTATCAAATATTTATATTTATCAAACTAATTCTAAATTAACATTTTATTTTAAATTGGATACGAGATGACAGGAAAATCTATTTCAATAATCCTGGATGTTTCTGTATTATTTTTCAATTATTTCTATTATTGGTGCTCAACATCAATTAATAATTAATATTATAAATTAATAAAATAAAATAAAATAAAAATAATGATATTTGAATTTCTTAATGAATTTTGCATTTCTATTCGTACACCATAAAACCTTTCATAATTTTTCTTTCAATGTTGATCGTTAAAATTAAATGTTTCTTGCATTCATATTGAAAAATATAGAAGTCGCATTCTTACAGTATTTGTTTGCAAATGCAATAAAACAATTTAAAACAACCTTACAATAATAAAAAAAAAAAACGAATAATTAAATAAAGTTAATAGTAACTAATTTAAATACTCTACAACTGAAACTAATCATAGTCAATATTAAATTGTAATCATCGCAGACGTTGACCGTAACAATGATTGAAAAAAGCTATAACCCAAAAACTGCAAGAGTTGAATGCGTAAATTTGATTATAAAATAAAAAACCACTAATTTATTATGAAAGAATTTAAACTAAAACTAAGGAATAAAAGAGTAAGCGGAACTTCCTTAGAATTTTTTTTTTTAGTGGTGGTCACATTACGTGTACCGTCGTAGCTTACGTACAAATTTACATTCTTTTAATGTATATAATAAGTAGATACCATAAAAAAAATGTCCGCTACTTTGTGCCAATGAAATAGTTCTTCCGCATAAAAAAAAAATCACTCAATAATATAATTCTGGTTATTTGAATTATTTTCTGTGTGGCCTAATGTGCGTGCGTGGTCTTCAACAAATATTTTTCACTTTATTTTCATTTAAATTATTAAATACAAGATTTGTTCATTGCAAAGGATAAAGCGAAAGACAAACTAATATAAACTTTAAATCGTCGAAACTATCCAGAACCTAATAATTTATTTTAATATATGGAAATTTGCAACTATATTTTCGTTTCAGTTATATATCGTTTTTTTTTTTTTTTTAGTTCTTCTTTTTCCACTTTAGCTTCTCTCAAATTGCATATATTGAGCCACCACCTTGAATAAACGAATACAGAATAATTAATTTTACATATTATTAATATATTTAAAAACAAAAAATATGTATTTATTTTTTATATTTATTTATAAATGGTATGTGTGTTGGTCTTTTTTTTATTTTTGCGTTTTGCTTCCTTTTTTTATTATTATTATTTTATATTTTATTTGTTAATGTTTTGTTTGGTTCTTATTACAATAATAAGATAACAGCTGCCTTTACACCATAAATTAATTCTGTTTTGTGTTTTTGAATTGCATTACGATATGCTGCTGGACGGAGATTTATGCATATAAGCCATAGCCATAGCTCCACAGAGAGATTCGAAACAACAAAATGGTATTATAGATGACTATACATATAAATGCGAATATAGATATTTTTCGTATATAGTTTTGGTTCGTATGAACTCAAGTAGATATCAGTTATGTATATAGTATATATGATACACAATAATATTATACATTATGGAACATATTATAGGAGGAGGTATATCTCGTCGAATTATAGCCTTTTGCATTTATAATGCATAATAATCTGAAACACTAATTCAAGTTTCATGTTATATTTATACGATATAACCTTACCAAAGTACCTACCTACAAACCAATCTATAGTCTATAGACAAGAAGAGAGGTCTTGCTTGAATACTTTTTTCTGTATTGATGATAGAATATTTTGTAGAGGTATGGATCACTGGTACCTACAATCATATTAAGTGTATTTGTATATATTAGTTAGGTATATCTTATGCGAACGAATATTTCGATATAATGCGAAACACTAATAGAACAGTAACTCTATATAATAATATCCTTTTAAACATTAAAACATTATCGTACCTTAATTTTCAATAAGTATAAAATATTTTATATATATTAACGGCAATGTACACCAACAACAACAACAACAGAATTATAATTCAAATGCCTTTAATTTAATGGTATCTAGTCTTGTATTATAATGCGCTTCGCCATTTTAAATGATTTAAGTAAAAATAAATCAAATATTCAACGGGAATATTTACAATTATGTTTGATAAGATATTTTATAATATTACTGTGTAGTTTTTTTTTTAATCACTCACTGTAACTATTATACATAATTTAAATGTATTTAAGGAAATCTACTCAGCTGTATATATTAGGAAGAAAATATCTATCATTGAAATATTTTGTTTTAAATGAAACTTGAATAAGTTACAGAAATTTCGGAGTCGAATATGTTTAGAAGCTGTCAGGTTGAAAAGTAGATTAGTTCCGATATTACATAACAACACGATACATTAATTAATCAAAGATAGGCTAGAGATTAGTGACTAACTGGAATGAAAATCAATGCAATTAAAGAATTGGTAATAGTAATTATATTACAATTATTCTATTATTTAATCCACAAATTTAAAATGAAATTTATGCTGTATCTTTAAAATATCTTTACGGCAATAGTATTTTTCCACTAAAAACCTCTTCGAAACTATTTTAGTTATTATGTTAAGTGGTAATAATTGCATTTCTTATATACTTTGTCCCTTAAACTTATATTGCATTCAAACTAATCAGGTGGCTTTATTGTTGTAGACGAAACCAATCTAATATGTTACTAACCAATTTACTTCAACCCTTTGATAACCTTATTAATGAACTTCAGGTCAGATGGCATCAATAAAAATATAGCCAGAAATAATTCCTTCCCTTTCATTTTCCTATTTTGTTCAATTAGTTTGATATGAATTTCTCAATTTAAAAAAAAAAAAGAAAAAAGAAAAAATGAACAGAAACTCAACTAAACGGTAGGTCGATGGCTCCAGATACTTAGAATATAATGAACATAGAAAAAGAAATAATTTTTACCGACCATAGAAAGTCATATTTCATTTCAATTAATAATTACCCGTGTAACAAAACAAGAAAAAAGCACATGCCATACAATGTATTTACTTTTTACCTTTACCACATATCATATTAAATGTGTGTACAAAAAATAATTATTTAAAAAAAAAAAAAAAATTGAAAATGAAAAAAAAAATAATTATATTTTGTTGGCTCTAATTAAAAAAAAAAAAAAGAACTGAAAAAGAGAAATAATTACAATAGTAGGTAATTTTTATATGTCGACAAGTACTTACCTAGTAATTATAATATAAACAGAATGGTGAAGACAGCTGGATGAAAATTAGAAAAAAAAAAGAATTATAAATAAAATAAGGGAATATTTGTTGTAGGTTGAATATTTAACATTAATACCTAAGTAGCCGCCTCCCCCCCTCCCCCATTATAATATAACAACTATTATAATTGTACGTGTAATTAAAAAATTTTAAATTATGATATGACCAATATTAGGTAAACACGATTATTTATATCTCTATATTTATGTACAGTATTTTTCTTTTCTTTTTTAACATTTTTTTTTCTTTTTTTACGTACGCGGCGCGGTATGAAATGATTATTGGATATATACTCTATATATACGAATATAAATTTAATATAAAATTACATGAATCATTAATAATCGACCTATTATGCATTGTATATTATTCATGATTCACTTAAATAGTTTTTAACCTACAACTTTATTAAGGTGTGTAAGAAATGATATCGATAATTATTGGCATTTCGATTTTATTTATTTTTTACTTTTTCTTTTTAGGTTTTTTCGTTTTAGGCTTTTTTTAATCATTTTATTTTATAAATTGTCATTTGAAATATTTAGAGTAGTTTTTCTTTTAGTTGTTCTAAATAAAATTTATTTAAAAATCATAAAATTAAATATAAACCCAGAGACAATTTTATATTAAAGGAATTATTATAATGGATACAAATATATTATTGGTGTTATTATAAAGTAATAGAATGCAATTTTAAAATTGTAGACAATAATTACTGGTTAAATCATATTCTACTCAAAGTCTACATTTTTATTGTACTAAGAAGGTATAAAGTCACTTGCGTTTCGTTTGAATTAAATTCCTTAATAAGTAGAATAAGAATAATCTAATACTCAATTAATTACTAATAATATTTTATAAAAATTGTATACAATTTTAAAACAATATCATACGCAACAAATTGTAAATGGATAACAAAACCTTTAAGAAGAAAGAAGAAATCCTAAAAATATTCACATTCTTTCCAAAATGTGTAAATAATTTTTGCAGTAGGTACAAAATACAAGCAGTTCATAAATTAAAATGGCATATTATGCGTGGGTAATAAATATTTGCTACTCTCGTAGAGTCAGTCTGTCGTATGATTATAAATGCTGACACTTAATACAGAATAACAAAAATTATGAAAAGAACAAATAAAGCACAGATGTTTTACACTTAAGTACAAGTTAAGTACAAGTTAATGCGTTACGGTCTTGTAAAGTCATTCAATTTGAAATTATCAATAATTATGGTTTTGTTTCTTTTGGTGTATTAAATATAAATTCTTACAATTTAATCGTTTTTAAAAATACTGCGTCATCAATTTCAACTAATCGTTTTAATTTCAGATAAATTTTATTAACCATGAACTAAAGAGATGATTATTTAATTCAGTTAAGAGAAAAATGGTGCATTGATCTTGAATTTATTTTGCAATAGATCAGGAATTTTCCTATTTATCTGTGGATACTAGGAAATATTTTTATGAATTTTCTTTTGTTTATAAACTTAGAGATTATAAATGTGATCCTTAAACTTTACCATTGAAAATGAAGAAATATAGTGTCTTGCCGATCAAATTTTAATGAATTAGTTGACATTTTTCTTGTATATTTATTGCTCTCAATTCTTTCGTTTAAGAAAGATAATTTTTGTTGGGCGATTTTTTCATCGCAAGAATTATAATTAAACATGATTTAAATGATAATTTTCGAAAAAATATTATTTGTTATGTTAAAAATACTTGCTAATGTGATTTAACGGTCTGAAAGTAGCCATCACCTCATAATATCACATATATGTCTTATATTTATTTATGTTATGTTGTGTGTTGTGTATGTGTTTGAAAATAATAATGATTTCTCATTTTCGAAGATCATGATTATTAATAATTATATTTATAAAAGAATGAAAAAAAAAATTATTTATAAATAAATAATCTTAATTTCAACTTAATATTTTTATTCGAAACGTGCATATTTATAAGGATAGTGGAGTCAAGGCCGTCAAAATTTATAGAGGCCGGTTGCTAATGACTTGTTTTTTAGTTTTATTATTTATTTTAGAATTTATTACCGGTCGTATATCATCCTATCATCTAGTGAATTCTGATGCATTCAAAATTATTACCATCTTAGTAGGACTTGCACATTATAAATATATGTCTGTGAACTACGAAAAATCTGGTAAAAGGTTTTTTTTCCTTTCTAAATTGTAAACAAAATGTTTGATTCTCTTCAAGATTTATTGTTTCATCGTTCATTTATTTCAAATTTTATTGAGTAATTAATTCAGTTTCATAAGTCCAATCAATTGATGTGAATGACCCAAAGTTGTGTTATCAAAAAACTCTTTTTCTATGTTATAAAACCTTTTTCTTCAATGCACTTGCAATGTAAGCTAAATAACATTAACATTACCGGATTCAACCTTTTAACAAATAGATCGAAACAAGACTAATATAGGTGCTCCTACAGAAATCTATACAATTTTATATTCAATTCTTTCTGTCACAATATAGCATGTCATATCAATGAATCAGACAGAAATCAATGAAAATATTTTAAACATAACATAACAGCATTCTTTTAACCATATAAAAATTGTAATTCATTATAGGCCTGATAGAATTTTTTGGTAGCGTCGTTAATAAAATAATACATGCAATCCACATTCAACCAATTCAACATTTATAAATCTAACCAAAGTGCTATACAGTAATACAGTATATATATAAAATAATATAAATAATACAATACTTACAAGCACACCCACATTATAAATCAACAATATACAACATATTACATTATTAATTATTCTATATCGCATAATATATTTTAGATTAAGTTTGTATAATATGTTCGGAGTTCAAGAGTATGTTTTAAATGTATCTTTTGGTTAATATAATATTAACTTGTAGTTAGTCATATTTATAACGCATGCATACACATATTCCTATATCTAATGATATGTTTTATTTTATTTTTATTTTTATCATTTTTTTTTCTTCTTTTTTTTTATAAATTTAATTTTAATTTCTCAAAAGAATTTGCGTATACACAAAAATGTATTTTTAGCTATTCATGAAATGAACAGAAAAATAAAAGTGAATTTAAATAAATGTGTATATATGTTTATTTAGTTATTTTGATGCACATATTATGAATGAATTACATTAATTATGATGATGTACCTTCTGTACCGTCATTAACTATTAAAATTTTAAAGTTGATATACTTACTTATATTATTTACACGTTTAATATTAGAGCGAATATTTTAGCAAAGGCTTCACACACCGAAAGGTATTATAGCGTAAGTGTTTTAGCTACCTACCATTGCACAGAAGTCATCATAATTCATATGCATAAAAATAATAAATTATGTCACACAAAAATTTTTCGGACTAAAAAAAAAAAATAATAACGAAATGAAAAAATTTAAATAACGTAAATAACTTTTTAGCTCTAACTGTAACTATAAGTAGAATTAAATACACGACATATACAAAAAAAAAGAAAAGAAGAAAAATAACACACACACACACACACACACACAACGCTCCAAATATTATTTGTATCAAATTAAAGACTTTACCTACTAACATTACGTAAATTATGCTTTGATGCATTTTACAAAGGCGCATAACAAACACAATTTTCTTTATTATAATAATTATAATTCATCAATTTGCATAACAACCTTTAATCTATGCATATCAACAGAAATGAAATAAAAAAAAAAAAATTATAAAAAAAAAACTGAATTTCTTTTTCATATTTTCATTTTTGAAATGGTGTGCGCGGATAGAGCCGAAGTCCTTTAATCAATTCATTTAAATTATATTATAATGTGGGGTTGGCTACAGGCACTCCTTTTTACAGAATTTTTTATATATGTATATATATTTAAAGAACGACGACATGACTTTTTATTGTATATACATTTTGTATTGTTACTGTGCTTAGGTACCGAAATCTAATTCAATGTTGTTGTTGTGTACCTCTCATCCTCATCCATCGGTTTAATATATATATATATATATATATCTACATAGTGAATAACACCGTATTTATATAGTAGCCTCTGTTACAAATATTAGATAAATATAATTTATGTATGAACAAAATTGTACATATGAACTTGGTCACAAAATAGAAAATAATTTATAATATATAAATTATTGTTCGCGTTTCGTTTATATTTTACTTCTAGTCAAAAAGAGAAAGAGTTATTAGGATGATTTTGAATGGGTTTGGATAGATTCGAATTTCCATAATAATAATAATAAGTTAACTTAAAATCGAATACATAATATTCAAAAATTTTGCATGCATTTGTACATTATTATAATTTTAAATTATTAAGAATATTAAAATAGGGGTTAAAAACAGTACCAAATACTTAAATACATAGATTTTAATCCATTTCATTTCATATTTATTATTACGTGCTTTCCTATCATCCTATAATTAATATTACTGCATTAATTTATATTTAAATGGGGTAGATTTTCCGAAAGCTGATTTCTCTATATGTATTATATTCCCTTTTATAAATTTTATATATTATTGGTAAAATTCTCAATTGACTTAACGATTTGTTTGGTCTAACAACTCGATAATATTAAATCGAAAGATATGAATATCACATCAGAAATATAAAAGGTGGTTGGTCAAGTTAATTTTTCAGAATACTTCAAAATATTAGTAATAAATTTTCTATTTTCTTAGTGTTATGGAATGTTAATTCTGATGATAAACCTTTATTTTTCAAATTTTACCGATCGCTGTACAACTTGTTGATCTAATATACATCTTGGTCGTAACATTCGATATTATGAAGTATTTTGCATTCGAATGGAAACAAAAATATATGAATCTTAACACGAACTCGTCAACTAAATAATTTTACATTGATTAGTAATCCTAAATTACGGATTATACTTAGACATGGGAAAATTATATTTGGCAAAAAACATATAAACGAGAAACGAAATTTAGTTGTACTCCATTTACAGCTACAGATTAATTTCTAAGTAGGGAGCGGGGGGATATTAAAAGGTGTACCGACTTTTTCGCCAATATGCTAAATATATTGTGCTCGCACTGTGTATATAAAATAAAGCAAAACCCATACATATAAAAACCATCCATAAACAAAAAGAAAATAAAATTCAAATTCAAATATTCTCTAATATTGCACGATTCATTTGTTCAGGGTGCGTGACTGAAAACAAAAGCTAAATTTAACAAGCGATGAAAGCACATTATGCACATGTATGCCATTATATTGTAGACATTATATATTGTGTTGAATGCCGATTTTTATGTTTAATACATACTACATTTTTCTATATGTGTTTTTTTTTTTATTATTATTATTATTTCATTCATTTATTGTGCTATGTTATATTGTATGAGGAGGTATGGCACCACTACTAAATACTTTTTCCCATCAACGAAAGGGTTATTATAAGCGTCACGTTAACCCTTGTAATGTACATTATTTTATTCTTCTTGTGAATGTGTGTGCAATTTATTCAATAATTAGAATAATTATAATGCACACACAACATTATTATAATAAAATTGTATATAAATTTATACGCGGCTACCAACCCGATTGAAAGAACGGGTATGCAATGTTTATTGTATTATTGTATTATTGTATTATTGTATGATTTGTGTGTGTGAGTGTGTATGTATGTGTGGCTGTACGAAAGTGTAGATAAAGAGGGTTAACAAATTTTCATAATATAAAATTAGGTTCAAGTGTTTTATATTATTTCTATCAACATAATACTGAATATGCACGGTACACACATTTGATTAAGTATTTTGAATTAAAATTATGGTGGATGTGCGTCGTACGCTTAAAAATCAAAAAAAAAAAAATATTGATCGTTTCATTGTTTTCTTTGTTATTTAAAAATGTCTTCTTTTTTTCAATCATTTCATTCAAATTAAAACCATTATTAATAAAATGTATAAAAAAAAAATCATCTCAAATTATAGACGAGTCGGGATGCGAGTCTGATATGGCTGAAGGTATTGAAGAAGCTGAAAGTAATAGTGGTTCTGGTGCTGGTGACGCTACAACTAGTATGCTAGGCGCAGCTATGCCCTGTGAAATAATCAGTCCCACTATTGGGAGCCTAAAACGTGAATTTGAATCCTATCACAATGCCATTACCACAAAAAGCACATCGCCAACAACATCACCAATACCTCATCATCAACAACAACAACAACAACAACATCATCATCATCATCATAATCATCACCATCAGCAACAGCAACCAATTAATTTAAAGTCAGAGGTAATTTTTGGTAGATTTTTTGTATTTTTCTATATTTTTGTGTGATATATTTTGCGAATGCATTATTTTTATCAAAAAACAAGTTCAACTTTAGTCTCCTGGCCATTTACGAATATTACGATTGCGATCATCACTGATACAATTTTTAAAGCTTTAAGTCATATTTTTATTTTCAAATGAAGGTATTTGATGGTATTCAAATTACATGCTCAGCAAATTAAAAATAATTTCAGTCGATCGAATCAATCAATGATTGACTGACCAGACATTTTCGGCGGTTATTTTATTGTAAAGAAAATATGATGAATTAAAATGAATTAGAGCCATCGTATTTATACCTAAAATTTAATAGGATTTATATTCTATAAGTAAATTTTGCTTGTGTATCTAGCAGTGGAGAGGTTACAATTTTTGTATATGTTCTATGAAAAATATTTTCTCATATTTTTTTTCCTACTTAAATTTATTTTGCTGTTGCCATTTCAATTCATACAATTTTACGTGTAGGTACAAAATGTCCATGTGGTGGTCTTATTATTCTGATAAAACATTTTATATTATACGAGTATTTAACTAATATCGTCATCATGTGCATATAATTCATATCAACCAGTAACTATACTAAATGTACTACAGTGCCTGTATTAATATTAAAATAAATATATGCTGACTTTAAATATTATTATAGGAACAGAAGGTATACACAATAGGTAATATGCTAATAATATTCGATTGATGACTCGCAAATCGACTTTCTACTTATTTCATTTATCTTGTTTTTAATAATACACGGACGGATACCAACCACAATAACTCTACATCCATTTATATCAAATCATATTATAAATATCGTTTCGTCTAAAAATAAAAAAATAAAAATAAAAAAAAAAAAAACGAAGAAAAATAAATAATAAAAATAAAAGAAAACTACTTAAAAGTATTTAAGCAAGTTTAGTTTGGTTTTGTGTGCGATCATCGTCGTCATCATCAACCGATCATCAAGCAACAGGCACACAACATGTTTCATGGATGCAAAAGAATGAATTATACTAATCAATGCGCAAAATCGATTTATGTCGATGGATTCAAAATAATGATGGCGCGCGGTTTTATGCAAATATTAAAAGCATGTTATGTTGATTTTGATATACTTATGTTCCGTACAATAATTTATTTTCTTTCTGTTATTATAAATATAAAGTACTCAACATATTATAATACATTTTAAGTTAGTTAAGTTAGGCATAATACTTACTCACTTACGTACTTATATATATGAAGTCAAATAGACTGGTGGACGTATTGAACGTAAAACGAAACGATATTTAAATGTGAATTTATTTTAATTTTTTTTTTTTTTTGAGTATATTAGCATGCTTTATTATTACAGCCTCTCGCTGAGTATAAAATGCATTATTTATAGCTTCAGAAGTTCAGAATCGGTGATCGTTCCGTATATTGACGATACATTAAATTATATATTTTTTTTTTTAATGCTAACATTAATAATACGTACAAAGGAAATATAAAACATTTATATTGACCAATGTTTGTATTTGTACAGTTTTACACAGATTGAACAAATAATGTCTGTACTAAATATTTTGATTATGAGAACAGTATTTATAACACAAATAAATAATATTTCATATTAAATATTTGCTACATAAGTGTTTTTAGATATTAAAAATTTCACTAAATTTTGACCGATATTTGGAAACTTTACAAAGTATCGCTTAGATAAATCATAAACCGATTAAAAATTGGTTAAAAATTTATCTTAAATTCCGACTGTTTCCAGAATAAGGTAGAGAGAATTCTTTAAAAAAAAATCTCTTTCAATTTCAGAAAATAATTTCAAATTTAACCATCACATTTCTGGTAACTGACGTTTTCCGTAAGAGAAATTTTATTTATTTTACTCTCAATAAAATATTGATGTTATTTATTTTAATTTTTCATTGAAAACAAGAAAAAAAAAGTTTGGATATTTCTGTTTAAATTTAATAATAATACGAAATAATATATATTTAAATATTTTATATTTATATGAGAGCACAGAGTTGTTGTTAGTTGTTTAATTTTTGTATAAATAAAGCATTAATAAATGTTTCATATATCATCATTTTATTTTATAAAATAAATGTATATTAGTGTGTAGAATAGATGGATTAAATTTTATATTTTGTCAATATTTTTGAATTTTTTATTAGACGCATTGTCTTATGGTAATGAATACAAAAAAAAAATATTTATGATAGTTTACATATTATTTGTGCTTTCGGATAAGTCGGAGTGAAGATAACATTTCAGATAAATCAGAATCTTTTAAGAAAACTATTCGGAAATACATATATATCCGTTTCAAATACTATGTCAACTAGCAATAAATTTTGGTAACGCTCTGAAAAAACCGTATTCAGTTTTTTTCTTTCTTTCTGTGAGTTATTAAAATATCTAAACACTGAGAGTTTAAAATATCTTAAAAAAAAAACCAATTTAATGTTAAAAAAAAGTAGATGAATAATTAAATATTTAATAGAAGCTTAAGTCATTCCGAAAATATTTAGTTTTAATTCATAATTTCAGAGAATTAAATTTCAGTTTTTTCAGTTTTTTTCACTTTAAAAGAAAATGTATATATAAATAGATTATAGGTATATCACAAACTTGAACTGATTTACTATGAATTTTTAGTGTTATTTTAAATATTTGTTACTTGTTCCGTAATAATATAATAACCATCGATATCGCAAAATTGCCAGGATATCATATCGAAATATTTGTATAATTGATATTGTTTTCGATGCGATGTTCGATATCAGAAAATGCTGTCGAAATTGATATAATGAAAATATGATATTAGTTCTTTTTCTGTCATCGAATTGAGACCACTTTTAGTCCACAATTCGATATTAAAATTAAAAACACAATTATTTTATGACTTCAAAAATTAAATAATTTATATTAAAATTGGTTGTCTTTTTTATTGGAAATTTGTTTGTATGCATTTATATGGATTATTAGATAAACGAGATCCAAATACCGGATAAGCGTAAAATAGTACGTCGTTTATACAAGAAAAGCATGAAATCACAAAATACTTTGTTTCTTTTCTTGTCGTTTTGTTACCGTTTTTTGCTTTTATTTCTATATTATTATTATTATACATATTTATTTTTTGTGATGTATTTTGTGTGTGCGTACAAAATGTAATATAATTATTACTATAAAGGTTACAATAAGAATAAGTAATGCATACACGGCGATTAATTTATTATTTTATGTACGACGATATACGTTTCGCATTTTAAATCTTTTAGTATTTTATTATTATTAATAATAATAATAATAATATAAAACGTGATTATTAATTACCTTTAGGCTAAAATATGGTCGTAATATTGTATGCATGCCATATGCCCATGCCATTCGTATAATACGTTCGTAGATATATTTAATTTAATATCTTAAAACGATTTTTTTTTCATTTTTTCATTTTTTTTTTGTTTTTTATGAGTAAGTATTATACCGGCCTATTCGTATTTCGTTCGGTTATAACGTTCACAGAGTACATATGACTTTACAATTTGTATGTACCCATAAAATATTATAAATATAAGAATACGTTTAATTAATAACATTATTGAGAAATTATGGTTAATTAAAAATACCATGATTCATTAAACAGGGCAGAGCGTATACACTCACACACATGGTCATTAAAATACTGAACTCATGATTTCATGATATTAAATTATTTGTAGGTAGTCTGGAGTTTTTTTTTTTTTTATCATAGTTTAATTGATTACAAATTTCTTTTTCAACAACCATAAGTTTCTAACAGTTGTTTTTTCAGAAATGCAATTTTAGATTTATTTTCAATGTTTAAACGGTTTGAAGTGTACGGTTATGAATGACACAAAATTCATTAAACAGCATATGAGATACAGATTTTCACTTTCATGTTCATCGCTCATTTACAAATCATGAATGCAATTTTTAAATAAGATGATGTACAATATCTTGGTTGGGACCATCATCACTTATTATGTGAACAATTTCATTACGTGTTTAAAATTTTGAAGGATAGATCCGCACCAATTTCGATTTAACAGAAATTCATTTATATTAGATTAAGCGTATGCGTTACTTGGGTAAAGATATAATTTCTCAACAATTTTATACCTCCGATTAAATTAAATCTAAATGATCTGTGATTGGTTCATTTGAATTCTAATTCTATTTCCTTTATTATCTTCTACTAAATGTTTGCCGATATTTGTTTGGAACAACATTTTTGTTTTATTTGACATTAAAAAAAAAATTAGTAGAAACCAAAATAAACAAACGAATAGAAATTATTATAAATTATTAATACAATATAAAGGACAATATTTCAATAATGATCATTAAAGTAATATTAACGAAGTGTAGGACAAAAGAATAAAATAATTATTATGTTAATTACAATATATGAGTGCCGTGTGCGATTATTATATAATTATAATACGTTATTATACAACTAATAACAACGACAACAACCGCATTTATATAAAAGGAAAGGACTATTAAATTTTCGTCAAGAATATCATTATTATAAATTATATTATTTAGCATGGCAAAATATAATAACGACAGATGTACAATTATAATAACAAACTATACAACGATTAAACATTCAGGCAAGCCAAGTGGTGGTGGTGGATGGTGGTGGTGGTAGATTAACAATTAACAATTAACATCCGTACTCTCTAATTAAATTTAATGTCTCTACGTCGAATTTATATTATTTTATTGTATTTTGTTTTTTTTTTTTTTTTATATATATATGAACTCAGTGCTGTTAATATAGTAAGCAAATATATGTGTTATTTTCTTAGTGTTATGGGTATAAGTAAATACTAAATTGGTTTGATTGGTTATATTTTATACCCCAATTTTAGTTAAAATAGTAATATTATTGGTTGGTATTGAAAAATACCATTTGTTAATTTGGTAGTGCTTCTAATAACTGGTTACCATTAGCAAAAAGATAATTTTGTGTAAAATGTGTTAATCTCATAATAATAGGGTAGGCCTATCCAAAAAAAGAAAACAAAAAAATAAGTTGAGTTATGGCCATTTGAATAAAACGATTGTTGGCTTTATTGACATTAAACCCTTAAGATAAGAAAAAAAAGCATAACAATTTGAAAAATTCTAAAATAATATATCTTCTTTTTTTATTTTGGCATAATTCAAATTCAATTCTACGTAATTATAAATTATGCGCCATATACTCCTATATTTAAAGGGTCATTCAAAAAAGAAAAAAAGAAATAAATAAATAAAAGAAAAACCATTATTATGGGTGCTTTAACATAATAATATATTTCGATTTTCCCTTCTTTTTTTTTTTCGCTGTGTGATGTTAATTCTATGAATCGGGCGTCATTTTCGTTGTCGCATACAGAATTTCAGTCATATATATATTTTTGCCATCATCGTAACAACATAAAGTAGAAAAAATATTTAATGTAATTTCTGTTTCTTGTATAATTAATGAATTTTAGTCATCATAGTCCAATTGAACACAATTAACAATCCCTTTTTGAAATATTGATTGTTAAATAGAAGGTTTTCTCGTTTTTTTTTTTTTATATATACGTTTTTATTTTATATTTTATGTTATTATAAATATATTTATTATTGAGTTGTATTGAAGGAAGATGATGACGACTGACTACAAACGATAATAGACATCATGTTGCGTTTTTATTATTTGTGCTATTAATGTTCTTTTATATTTTAACGAATGGCAAAAAAAGAAAATATATATAATTTTTTTTTATGAAATTATTGACTCTTCCTTTCTAGTTCCATAAACAAAGCAGAGCAAGGGTTGAAAATTTTATTAACCCCTTTTTTTGTCAAATATGTAATTGAACTTTATATTTTAAGTTAAATATTTCTATCATTTTCTATGTACAATTGTGTGATGGTGTGGTAATGGTGGAGTAATAGTACTGATTTTACAAGGGTTTAGCAATTCAAAAATTAATGGAAATTTATGAGAGTATCTACTGATATTATTGTAAAGGGTTATCGATGAAAAAAAGAATCAATTTATGAATTTCTAGTGAAAAGTTTTATTTTTCTCTTGACAAGACACTTTTACTAAAATTTTAGAAAATCATGGGAACAAATATATATATATATATAAATATTTTTCATTAAACCTTTTGTTTTTGTAATTGTGTTACCAATTTAACTTCTATACACTCACTTAATATTTTTCTTCTTTTTTTTTTCATTATTTATTTATTTCAATCATACATTTTACAGTCTATTAGATATCTTTTTTTCAGGAATCATAAGTTAATTATAAAATGAAATATTTTTTTTTGCAAATAATTGTACGATAAAATTATATTCACTTTTTATTTTAAGTTCAATTTATTTCAAAATTTAAATCAATTTTTTTTTTTGCCAAATTTCAATCTAAATTTATTATTCAAAGGCGATTTAATTTAACATAGCTCCATTATAATTCAAAGCATTGTTATTTATAAGATTAATAGGCGAATGAAACATTGGTTTTTCTAGTCTCAGGTATAGTAAGCAACATTTAAGGTATAACTGTTATATTGTATATTGTATTTTTGTTTTATTTTTTTTTAAATAAATAAGGAATTTAATTTTAATTTCAAATTTAAGCTCAATTTATTTCAATATTTCGATCTATGCTATGCTATACGTATAATTTCTCAATTTCTATTTATTGTTTTTATTTATTCGAATTTTATAATCAAACTTATGTCTAAATACACAAGTTTTATTTTTTAAATTTGAAGTTTTAACATGAAGATTCAAAATGATTATCATAGTTTAATTATACATACTATATGAGGCATTTTGATTTCAATATGAATTCTATAAATCATTTAAGTAGATGACTGTATAAGGTCATCTGAAACAAATGCATCATATAGTAATATAGTAAGTAATATTGTATTTAAATGGGAGTACCATCCACATTTGTAATTATAATGATTCAATAATGCTAATTATTTATTTAAGGCAAACTAAAGAATTACGTGACACTTTATATATAGGATGTTTTTAATATTCCACAGATATCCGAAGATGCATTGACAATAATAACCAAAATCTTAACATTAAAGTTATAAATTTACAATTAAATAA
The DNA here is from genome assembly GCA_011634745.2 of Catotricha subobsoleta. Classification (NCBI taxonomy): domain Eukaryota; kingdom Metazoa; phylum Arthropoda; class Insecta; order Diptera; family Cecidomyiidae; genus Catotricha; species Catotricha subobsoleta. The sequence continues at coordinate 33,672 of JAABKK020009567.1, forward strand.
TAAAATACCGAAACATAATGATAATAATTTCAAATTTAATTTAATTTTCTATATTTTATAGAAAATGAACGAACGGAACATGCAATATAATAATATTATAATATATTATCTGTACATATATAGGAATAGATATATGTTTGGTACATTCATATTACATGACGATGTTAATATATGAATGTATTTTCTATATTTGAATATATGTAGCACCATAATGTATGTATAGTGCGGATATTTGCATATTTGCATAAATTTTGGGAAAGCTTTCCTCAATGTAATATTAAAATGAATATAATATTATGTATATAGTTTTGGTGTTGTAGCTGTAGCTAGAAGTGAAATAGAATAATATCTAATATAATAACAATAATAATATAATACAACATACAGAGAAGTAGCTTAGAATATATGAAGATATACAGATAACCAAATACGAAATATATTATAATATAATCAAAATTTCATAATAATGTGTAATTTAGTTAAGTTAAATTTGCGATTCGGACGTCTCTGCGAATCAATTCTAATATATGCATAACATACATTCAAACATTTTGAACAGGAAAACCTACCTCTTCTATATAAAATCAACCAATAGATATAATATTATAGTTTTTAGTAGTAAGCAGAAAACTGGGTGGTGTTGCATAGGTACCTAACAACTCAGTCATATAATAAGTATATCTAATGCCTTGCGATGATATACAACAACATTAAACCAAGAGAATTTAATAATATAACAGGGGGTGAGATAGGTAAAGGAGATGAGGTATATGGTGGGTTTGGTGCGATGTACATCAGAATGAGTATGATGATATAAATATGGATTGAGTGAGGTGGATTTTAATGGTGGTAGTATGGTGGTGGACACTGTCCTAAGCATGGTTCCAATTAAGCTCCAGTCTGCATTAATGAGAAATGCTAATCTATGTCGCTCTGCCTGCCTGGCCTGATGCTGTAATATATTATTGGTATATATCGGGGGTATGATGGTGTGTTGGTCTCTTGCTAGAGCCGAACAGTGTGAATAATAATGTTATAACTTTATGTGAGGATTTATATTTATATGAATATAAAATCATCATATATCTTCTACCTATAATTTTCATTTTATATTATATATGTAGAATTCATATAAAACAACACTACAAGTAGCATTATATCTAATACACATTTTGAATTTGAGAATATATCTACTTAACTATAGGCACTTAGCATCATCTATCTACCTACCAACCAACCGATGCTACAACAATAATATAATATCCAAGAATAGCATCTATTTTGAATCAATAAAGAGTGAAATAAGATTGAATATGTTTCTCTACAAAACTAAATGTGTAATTTACTACAAACAATACATTAGGTATGGCGTACGGTTTTATGAAAATAACTCTAGAAAATATTTAATAGATTGTATAGATAAAAACATACCATGTGGCAAATTCCATAATATCATCTTAAGACCATATATTATATTAATAGTTTTTGAGATGTTTTTGAATACGTAATTATTAGGCACAGGCAGGCAAACATCTCAGTTATAAATTAAATAATATGCTTTATGCGAAATTTGTTTTCTAGGTAAATTGAAAGTTTTATAATTAATGTGTATATTAATTTGAGTCCAAGTGGTGTAGGTACATATTATTAATAGTTTATTTATGTATTGGACATCGAAATATATAACTACGATTCGAAAGTTTGCAAATAAAAAATTCTGCATCCAAGAATATTTTGTGTAAATAAACGTCTGTGTAAAAAAATGACCGAAATTAACCAATTTAACAAATAGTCTAAAATAGGAACAAAAAAAATACTCTAATTTCTTATACAATATTAAATTTTCTATTAAGTGATCAATGTACTTTTGTAACTAAATATATTTGTTACTTTACACCCTTCATTGTAACGTCTTCCATTATAAGTTCTTTTCTATTTTTTTCAACATCGTTATCCACGTTGTTTAGGTATTTTCACCTCCAGCATAAACTCCACTTACATTTTAATATTAGTATAGCTGTTACCCTAGCGGAACTTTTTGTTTTTTTTTTAATAAATAATAAACATTTTCGTGGTTATATTGTGTTTTTACCGATATATGGTAATACGATGATTATGATATGGTTTGGATATGCCATGAAATATTTTTGAGAAAAAATAGTCGAACGTGATAAATATTAATAGCAAGATTTTTCATTATTATCGTATTTTGGTCACTCATCCAAGTACTAATTTGATGTTGTGCAGCTTAACTTCATTGATCTGTTGTCTGCTTTCTTAAGCACTATCATATAATATAATATAGAAGGGCTTGGGAAAACAACATGATTTTGAGATAAACACGTTTGAAGTTTGTTAAAATCGTGAAATGGCATGAAAAAATAAAAATCTTTAAAATTGAAAGTTCATTAAATTAGCGATTTTTCATAGAATTGAGCTAGGATTTTCGTCAAAAATAGATTTTAAATAATTGAAATGCGTGGTTTACAGTGTTTTCCCCCCAAGATATACAGTAAAATTTGCAATTTTATTACAGTAGAATCTGGATATAACGTACACTCGATATTACGAAAAATCCACTATAAGGAACACACATTTTTTTGTATGGTCGACTTGCTATATGAACTCTTGTCCGTTTTAACTTTAAAACTTTTTCGTTATTTTTTGAAGCGTAATCAATTCAAATACATATTACTAATAAATTAAGCCGTCCAACCTCAGTATCCGTATAAATACTGTTCAAAGGTCATTAATGGATTTTTTTTCAAAATAATTTTTTTACATGTGTAATTTTATTTCATTTTTGAAAAAATCAAGTAAGTTTTAGTTTCGATTTTTTCTTTTTTTTCTTGTCTGTGAATTTTTATTCCTGAGTCCTGACAAAAATGAAGTTGTGTGTGCTTGTTTGAAACATATTTTATTGTATTAGGGGTCGTCCAGCTTTGGGGGGAGGGGAAGAGGTTGAAAATAAGAGATCAAAAACGGACAAGATAGAGGGGGGGGGCTACAAAAACCGTGACGTCTGTGTTACAAAAAAGAAATGGTAAATATTCTTATTCTAATATTTTAATTTATATAAGCACGAAATAATTGATGAAATTCAAAAAAAAAAATTAAAATATGGATGTCCGAAAGGAAGGGGGTTTTTAAAAAGTGGACAAGTCCGGACAGAGAGGAGAGGGGGTCTCTAAAAATGCGTGATTTTTGCGGACGTCATTTATGGACGACCCTTTAACTTTACTACAGCATACGTATTTAATTCATCATCAACATGTTCAATGTGATGTCTCACAGAGGTAAACTACCAAAAATAGTATGTTTATTCTATCATTTCCATAACAAAAATAACTATATCCCGTATAACGAATAATTCGATTTAGTAAACATGCGAAAACATGAGAGTTCGTTATAGCGAGGTTCTGCTGTATTATAATTTATTTATTTTAGCAATATTAAAAAATAATAATATAATGTAGAATTAGATTAGGTACCATTAATTTGGTGTGAATATTTTTTTTTTATGGTTATAAATATCATATCCATATCCATATAGCGATAAATATTTTTAAACCAATAGTAAAATTTAAAATTACCTTTATATTATTTATAATATTCATATAAGTGTCATAGTTATAATGTGGTAGTGATTAACAAAGAATTTAATGGTAAGACTCAATATCATATCATATGTAATACATATGATATAAATTTCAACTGAGTATGGAAAAACTTATAATTTGTTTAATGTGCTTTCGTAATCATTTTACAATTTTTTCATTTTTCCGCTAGGGCATGCATTGCAGTATAAAAAGTGGAAAGAAATACAATTCAAATAAAACACATGTCTTTTAAATTGCGCTTATAATTTTGAATTATATAACCAGCCGCGTAATATATTGAATGCATATTGATATTGAATGCATATTGATATTGAATGATGTATTGTTTTATTTTGTTCTTTTTTTTGTGGACTTTTATTGAGACTATTCCGTATATTATAAAGAATAAAGAAATTATTTTGTGTTTAGGGAATTATTTTGTTAAATAATACGCCGAATTAGGAAATAAATATATAAAATGCAATTACAGTTTATCGCTTGCAGAATACACAAAACGTTGCTTTCCTTTATTATTTTTTTCTTTAATTCGAAATGAAAAACTCACTGGTTTATCTTCTTTTTTTTTTCATGATACAGTTAAATTTATTTTATTGATATAGCAGATAGCTTTATACATGCATTTATTATTACAGTGATGAAGATAAAGAATTCAAAACGAAAACAAAAATAAAAACAAAAATCATTTATACCGAAGCTTCAGTTGCTGTACTATCAAAATATAGAGAAAAAAAAATTCAATTTGCTTGATGATGAGATTCGCAATATTCGAATAGGCAAAATAAATTCTTCTGTTTAACTATACTGCAGCAGCAGCATTTTAAAAAAAAAGCACAAGCAAATTAAAAAAAAAAACAAAGTCCATCCAACAGCAACAACAACAACAACAACAATAAAGCCCTGCATACATTGATCGGTCTGCTGGATATAAAACTCGATGTAGGTATTTATTTTTGAGCCCAAAAATAAAATTAAAAAAAGCAACAACAACAGTAAAATAAAAAGCCTTGCATTTGCACATGATGATATAAGTATAAACATAATACATTCGCCGAAAAAAAATACTGATTTGCTTCTCTCCCTGAGTACATCTACTACATTCTACGTGGGCTCATTCGAATCCAAACCACCCGTTCAACCCTTTTACCAACTCATACTATGGCGTTTTTATTCGACACCTTTCACAATATAGCACCATCATTTCATTTCCCGAATTATTTGAAAAATAAATTCGTATACATACATAGAGCAAGGCCTCGTACATGATTAAAGCGGGTTTAAGTTGAACTTTTTTTTTTATTTTTTATTTTTTTTATATTTTTTTGTAGGAGGAGGTAGCGTAGGGAACATGCTACTCTCATACTTTGGTACCCATACTCGCATTCTATTAAACATAATATTAGGTGAAATATAAAATATCTCATCGGAGATTTTTTATTTTTATTTTCGTTCGTTTTGGAAATGAGAAGAACAAAAATGTTATAGGATAGCCATTCTATATAATGTTATGTTGGGGTATTATGTATGTATGTCATGTTTATATGAATGCGTTATGTGTATGCATTTTTTAGGGTGTCCAGCGATGGGCCAAATTTATCTACTATGGCACTTTTTTTTAAGGTTTGTTGTTTCCATTATTAATAGCATAATACAAGTATGTAGAATTGTGTAGATATAATTTTGTATGAACAAAACAAAAAAAAAAAAATTAAAAATAAAAAACAAATATAAAAACCAAATAAAAAAGCGCACATCACAGTTTCTATATATTCCGGTCGCAACTCGTATGTATGTTTGGTTGGTAGATAGGAAATTACCCCCTTTTAATTTAAAACTTTAGATTTATCCAATATTATTTCAGTATATTTATGTGCATGAAGACCACTGAAGCAGCGATAGTCTTGTATTCAGAAATATTGACCTACTGATTTCTTCCATATTTAATACTGTGTCCTCCGAATCTAATATGATAAAACATTTACAGAAAAGCGAAATCGAAACCATGTTTATTTACGTCAAGGAGTAGTAACTTAAATAGCACATTGTCTGGAATTAAAATGGCATAAATTAATATTTTTCTTAGAATAAACCAAAAGATGTTTAAATAATTGAATTTTGATATTGCTAGGAAATATTTTCAACGTATGATGCATTGTTTATGTTTATTAATAAATACACAAAATATAGACGTTTATAAATGCGGTAAAACAAAATCCTTGAATTTGCATTTTACACCTATTAAATGAACACAGTTTCTATCACTATATACTCTTCACATCGACATTATTCACCTAAATACATTATACACATTCCACATGAACTTAAAATATGATTGTAAGGGTTTATGGTAGGCACATAATATGTTTATAAATAAAAAATCCTTCAAGGGCAAATAATAACAAGAAGTGCATAATGAAAATAAGATTTTCAGCTAATTGTAGATTTTTTTTTTAAACCAATAATTCACCCAGAATGATTTGAGGTAAATCAAATGTTTTGAGATGAGGTGATCAATATATAAAATTTTGAACCCTTGAGTTATGCAAATTTATCATAGTATGATTGAGTGCTTGAAATAAATATTTTTTTTTTATGAACAATCAGTACTTTTAAAATAGCTTCATTCATAATAATTATCTCAAAAGAAATAAAACATTAATCTGGCTCAGAAACATTCAATTATCGTCTAGGATATAGTATTTACCTAGTGTTAGAACATATTAAATTAAAAAAAGTTTGCTGAATTATCTAAGCATGGTATAAATATGCAAACTGCCGTATTGAGTGATATAAAACTCATGAGGGTGTATTTAATCACGTTGTGTTCGAATACTATATGCACATCCAAATATTATTATGTTGTAAAAGTCCATTATTTTTTCAATCCCGTCCCAAGCAGCGCCAAATGTATAAAAAAAAAAAAAAACTTAAAAAGCGAAAAAAAAGTTGCATTAAAAAAAGCGTTCTAGCACCACTGGCACTGGTACGAGAAATGATATAAATCAAAAAGATAAATTGGAAATCAATGAAAAATGTACATTTTTCTATGCTCCGGAATAAAAATGTCTATAAGTGTATGTCCGTATACGTTGTGCATAATTATAATACGACTATAATATTGTGCATTAAATTATTCTTTCTGAAATAAGTGCTTAACAATAACAATTTTTATGTTTTACAATATTTTTTGTTGTTTTTAATCACCTATATTCTTTTTTCATTATATGCCAGCCAGTCAGTCATTCAGTCATTCAGTCAAATAATAAGTCGGTGGTTGTATCAAAATAAGTTATCGTTTGCGCGTTTCAATGCAAATAAAATAACACACAACAAACTTCATCTATAAAGTTATATAAATTATAAATTATAGATAGATAGAGAGAAAGAGCAGAGGTACAAATAAGTACATGTACGATGTGTACCTAATGTTAATGTCGCAATATTATAATATAGGTTATTATTGATGTTTAGCATAACTTACCCATACCAATCGCGCCACCACCTTCGCTTGTTGAGTAATTAATTTACTATTGTTCATATAAATTAGCCTTGCAACACGAATATTAGATTATAATTAGTGTTTCGTGTGCTTATGATGATGACGTTCTATATTATTTAATATGTATGTTTAGTTTCTGAATAGATATAGAAATATACAAATAATATATATAATATTAAATAATATCCTAACCTAACGACGACGACAACGTCGTTGTACTGTAGGTACCCTTATAAATATGATTACAATATGAGTTTTGTTTGAGGATAAAATTATTTATGCACGGTACTCTTTATAGAATATTAATGTATATAATATAACCCAACAGCCCAATATAATGCATATAATAATAGAGTTAAATTCGATACGTACGTAAAACTATAATTTTGTGCCTTTTGTGTGTCTAAGCAATAGGAAAATCTGTATATATGTGTGTTATGCATGTGTGTTTCTCGTCTTTTCTCTTTTCATTACATAAGTAATATAATAAATTGTATTAGGTATTATTATTAAAATTATAATATTAGTGAATCTATAGCTGCTCTGCGAATTAATAATTGGTATATAACCCTGTGTACACGGCTAATTCAACAGAATGAGATTTTACAGAGTTTACGTTTATGTAGGAATTGGACGATATTGGCGATGTATTAACTTAGACATCCCATATACAACTATTGGATATTGTTGTAATATTATAATAACATCAAATCATTTGTGAAATAATATTGAAATGAATTGAAATTATTAATAACGTATTTATTCACGTTATAACATCATTAGATGATTTATAATTTATGTTTGACATTGTTTTTTACGATAACTATAATCGTATATATGACCATATATTAGTATTGTTATTATTATTAATATATTATTCGATGCGACATGCGGGTTGGATAAAAAATATTTTATATTTCAGAATATTCATTCGTAGATAGTTTTATTTTTATAAGTATTTACTTGAGATTTAATTTGAAATCTACTACAGTAGAAGACTTTAAAGCATAAATTTAAAGTAAACATTTAATTTAAATCCAGTAAAATGTCTTTTAAAAGATCGGTAAATGGCAAAAAAAATGTTTTATCGCTTCATTTTTTAATTATATGTATTTTAAATAAGAAAAAGCCGAATTGCGAGTAGTCATCAAGTTATGAATTGTTTTGTATTCTGTAAAACTTTATTACACGTTCCATTCCACCTGATAAAACAAAATATAAAAGGAAGGGTTTAGAGATGATTTGAAAAAATAGATATAGGTACATTTTATTACTGAGCTTTTGAAAATAAAGTAACATATTTAATATACATATTCTGGTTTTAAAAACAATAATGAATTTATTTTCATAAAATTATTTTTCAAAGAATTTATTCTAAAAGAAATTAAAAGTCAACCTATATCGAATTGATGTCTAAGAAGAATAAAAACACGCAAATCTGATAAATTTTCGTATACATTCATTGTCGTTTTCTACATTTCTCTTTGCTTGCATTAAATAAAAGCTATTCATTTGTACTATACTCACAAATAATTTTTCGTTAATTTTATAGGAACACAATGTTATGAGCAACATTGATATCATGAAATAAAACAAATACTTTCTTCCCTTTCAGAACATAAATATATTATAGCGCTCAATTTTCATCAAAGCTTAAAGTGTATGGGTTCCACTTACGAAAGGTGCATGTTTGCATTTTCATTATTAAGTTTAATATTCTCCTCATTCGCGGTCAAATGCTCTCTGTTATAGAAAAGCTAAAAAAAAAAAAAACGGTTGAATTTGAAAATACAAACTTTTACAAGTAAATTTTTTTATTATTTTTTTTTTTTTATCAACAAATAATTATAACAATTTTTACAAGTTAGTAATTGGAATAGCGATAAATATTTCGAAGTACTTTTACAGCACTATCTACTTGTATTAAAGACCGCATTGCTACACCTATAGATAAATAAATATATATAATGTATCTATCTGGTAGGTAAAATAGTTAGGTAAAAGGTACAAATAACGTAGGCACTTATAATAAATGTAATAATAATTTATAAATTATTTTTCATTTTCGAATATACATAAATGCGATTAAACACTCGTACTTATTATTTATGATATATCTCGGTATAAATTCAACGACTATAGTTGGGTAGAAGGTAGGGTTACCAACCAATATATATATATATATATAAGTAAAAGCATAAATACACTTACTTACCCATTGATATAAATATAAAATGAGAGGAGAAGAAAATATAAAAATATAAAAATTATATATCTAAAATATACACTCCTATATAAAGATAGAATTATATATAAATAAATATAAAAAATAATTACAGTTCAAGTTGTTTTCTTGCTTTTCACAAGGCATGTTCAGACTACATTATGTCTTTTTAGTCATTAATTAACAGTATTCATTTTAAAATAAAGGTTTATAATTACACGGAGCGCATAAATTACATTATCGTTTCGAAACTTGTATCCAGTCGCATTAATTATAATTAACTTTAGCTTGATAGAAGATAATATATATTTTATAATATATATAGCGGAGCTGGTTTTGGTTCGGTGTGTATATATACAAAAATATAAGATATACATATATATAAGAATAGGACTATTTCTCTAACACTAGATATATTATTGCCGTGGTATGTACCTATTTAATAGCTAGATACCTAAATATTATTATAGATAATGATGGAGAACTGTGGATAGAGAAATTATGTGAGAGAAAAAGAGACGAGGGAGAGAGAAAATGAGGGACTTGAGGAGGACATTGGCATATATATATAAATATATATAGATTATATTATATGTTGTACAGAAGAATGAGTCACACAAAACACACAAAATTATTATTATATAGAATGAATATAGAATGAAGCTAAGTAGTAGAAGGGGATGTTTTGTTGGTTGAACTATAGCTGAATTATATGACTATAATTGTATAATAATAATATTAATAATAATAATAATAATAATATATTATAATTATATATATTTCGGTTTGTCGCTGGTATATGAAACGCTGGTATAAACAGCCCATCATACACACAGTACATCTACTATTTTTGAATAATACCAGATCTTACTATTATGTATAAATGATGTGTTGTGTACTGTATACACAATATACAACACAACAGGAATAAAGTATTTTATAGAACAACTCCACTAGCTGCTATGGCCATCGAGTCCCCAGTTTGGCATAAATTGCGCATTATTTTGTGAAAGCTATAGCCATTTGATTAAAATGTATACAAATAAATGGATAATAAGTATTTTATAATATATTTGGTGAAGCAAAAACTGTCATTACATTTCTACTTGTGTGTTGTGTTGTATTGCTTAAATAATGTTTAGATACATAATATTTATTATATTATATGTATTAAAAACAATTGCGATGGATCGTACAGTAAGCAAATAGATAGGTACGATATATACGCGCATGCAATGCGAATGCGGTAATAAAATTCAACAAAACAAAAATAATATAAAATTAACACGTGGGTTGAATATTTAATTAAATTATAATAATACCTAATAATAAGAGAAGTGAAATGAGATAGTCTTGTCACAGGGTGACCCAACAACAAAAAAATACTTCATACCACTTATATGACATATGACATATAAATGGTAAAATTCTATTGGTCCAAAACTCATCGAAAATTGGCATAAATGTTTAGACAAATTTTTTTTTTCAAAAAGGTAGATATATCCATTTGTACCTCAAATGAAAGGTATTTTCATAATACAAAAGACCATTTCGAAAACTACTGATTTGTCCACGAGTCAATATACACAAAGAAAATTATTGAATTATTTGTATCCAAAATTTTTAGAAATCGTCTCTTGTATTATAAATTATTATGTATTATGTTTTATTACAGGCGTAGTTTAGATCATCGCTATAGGCTCAGACGTTATTTGCCCTTTAATTTCAGAAATGTGTCTGTTATAAGTACTTATTGAACAAAAAAAAAAAAATACAAAGTTGGAAATTTTCGTGGAGATACCCTGTAGGTACACACACACGCAGTTGGTAATAATTCGAAGTTTAAATTATTTTAACGATATACTGTTTAAATCGCGGTCAGTTTCTATCGAACATTTATATATATATATATATACTTATACAACTTATCCATAAATTTAATTATTGGAGTAACAGTAGGTATTTACCTAAATAAAATCACGTAAAAATAATAATTTTATGTTTTCTATATTATAATTATATTCGACATGATACAAATATAGATATAATGTTAACGAAGCCGTTATATTTTAAGACAGAGCCAATAATAAAATTTAGATTTAAAATCATTGAATTCAGTTGAAATATAATTCAATTAAAATTAAATTAAAAAAAAAAAAAAAAATTGTAATAAAAGAAAACAAATTTATGCAGAAACTATTTAATATTCAATCTCATTCATAATAAGAATATGAATGAGCTGAAACCAACTTTATTTTTGTACGAATCGACCGACCGACCGACCGTACCACCATTCCAAAATAATATAATTTTTTTGAATAATTATGATAAATATATTAAGTAATTTTGTTTTTCTTATTTTCTATCCCTCCATTTGCATCTTGATAATTTTTCTGTGACAAAGAAAGTTTTGGAAGAGTGAACTTAAAATGATACTAATTTCATTTAAAATATACATAAATATTCAATTGTTGAATTTCTACAATTAATTATGAATATCTTACTTTAACTAAGTCCATCTTTAACTAATATTTTAAATATTTATTTGAGTTTTCTAAAGTTATCTACTTGCTGGTGAGAATACTTTAGTTCTCATTACTTTATTTAATCACCGATTAAAACACCTATTTAGCAATTGAATAAAGAAATAAAAGCAGAGAAAAAGTGTTTAGCATCAAATATATTTAAATATAGCTCCAAACCAGCCCGTTCGACCGAAAAAAATTATTCGGTCACTATCAGACCGACATTTCTGGGAGCCAAATTATAAGAGTGTTGAATTTAGAATGTTCAGAAGGGTTGTATAGAGCTATTCAAGGGGAACAAGTTTACTGAATATTTCAAGACAGTAGATCATATAGTTCTAAAGTTATGGTCAATAATTTTGAAAAAACACGTACTTTTTCAATCTTTTTCAACGCTATTGACTATATCATCAGAACTATATGAACAAATGTTTGAGCATATTCAACAAACTTGTTCCACTTGAGTAGGTCTATAACTCTATTGAATAGTCCAACGCCAAAAATCTTATAATTTGGCCACCAGAACTGTCGGTCTGGTCATGACCGAATAAATTTTTTCGGCTTTTCGGTCGACCAGCCCAGCTCTGGTCCAAACCCCAAATAAAGAACTTTCTTTTTTGCGTTAGCAATATATATTACTCGTTTATTCATTCTCAGATACAACATATTTTAATTCAAATAAATAAAAGCGGTGAATTTTATTAAATTATGTGTGATAATTATCCCATTCCATGCAAATGTAAATTAGAAGTTTTCCATGGCTATAAAAATCTCTGTATATTTTTTTTTTCAACTATGTATTTACACTATATATAATTATATATATATATAAATAAAACAGTGTTTTAAAAATAAATTAAGAAGAAAATGTAATATAATTATCGCTTTATTTATTTGGCAATACACATAACGAGTCTATTTTCTATTTACTCTTGCTAACGAAACCTTCGTCGATATAGCTTTAAAGTTTAACCTCAAGCACAGCACAATATAAGCAATATACCAAATTCCCATAAGTATACATATATATATATATATATAATATACACACACAAACATCAAATTGCCGTTACACTTTATGTTAAATTTTACCATTTTCATAGCCACAGTCTTTTTTTCTCTCTACCTTTTCTTCGTGTTCTTTTCTTCGTTTTTCCATCATCATACACGTACTTACTTTAACGTATTATATATAAAATGGTAGATACACATTTTACACATTTTGTGTGGTGAGAGTATAATACCGTAAGGTATAAATACTATATACATGTTGACTGGGCATGCAACAAGTTGTTAACATAAAAGTTCTTTGAGGCGTTTTTCTACACACAGCTTTATATATTATCTAAACGTTTTCAGTATTAAATACACATTATGTATTTTAACGGTATATAACCATGTGAATTTGTCATGTATCTTATTCGTAAATTAGAATGTTGTTATACAACGACTTTTTATGTGAATGATGATTGATATTGTTTTAAAACAATAGTTAAAGAAAATGTTTCACAGTAGAAATATTAAAGGAACCCGTTTAATTATAGGCTTTAGCTAGATGATTTTTATATGATTTGAAATCTTAGTTTCTCGAAATGTTTCTGATTAACATAATGCTACCGTAGACTTATTAGTTTATGAACTGAAAATATCACAATTCTTCTTATTTAAAATAAGTTGCATTATTGTTTGCAATGGATCCTTAAGAATATAGAAATTTATAGATCTTTATCTTTGCATAATCAATTAAATTATAATTAAAATATTTTAACTTACATGAAAACTGTGCTATAGTCATTTTCTGTATAACGCAAATGAGTTATAATTTAATCTTTTACGAAAGCTTAGTTCAGCAATTTTCCTCTGTTAAGTTCCATCTTTGGTTGTTTCGATCAACTTTAATTAAATTTAAAATTAATTAAATAAGATATAGGATGTAGTTAGGTTATCAATGACCTGTTTGCTGCTTAAAAAAAATTATTTAATTTTTAAGTATAATTAAGTACATGTTTTATAAACATGTGACCAAATCACAAAAACAAATAACTAATTGTATGAATTTATGGGCTTTTATACAAGGAGTGGTTGATGCCAGAATAATTCAATTATTGGGACTAATAAACTATATTTACATAAATGGAATACTGAAAATATTTATAATTCAAAAAAAAAAAATATTTTTTTTCAAACTACATAAATTTGGAAGTACGCAAAAATCGAATGAGTCTGGCCCAAAATAATAGAAACAAGTATAAATAATATTAAATGTTGGTATAACTATAAAAATATTATTTCCTTTAAAAATGCACAAAATGCAATCATTCAATTTTTAAATGCACATTCGAGAGAATACAATTAAGTATTCTATACATTTCTACATATATATGCCATTTATCTCTCATCTATAGATATTGAAACTCTACAAGCTTGCATTTTATTTGCTTCAAAATTAAAAAAAAAAAAAAAAAAAAAAAATAGAAATTACAAAAACAGCACACACTCAGTTTAAAAAATTATATGCACGAACATAAATAAACGGAAAAAAATTCACACATAAAATGTATAGACAACCGTTGGGTACGTCTCTCCACTGCACAAAAACAAAATCCTCTATAAACCATAGATTCATATATTTATATGGCCATGGCAGTGGGTACTGTTACCTATATAAAAACCCTAAATTTAATTTGAAAGTCCGAAAAAGTACACACAGAGGAAAAAAAATTAAAAATAAAAGGCATTAAAGCTATTGTGTGTCGAATGCATTGAAAAGATAACATGAACAAAAAAAAAATATGAGGGGGAATGAATATATTCTTTTTTTTTTTTTTTTTTTGCAGAAAAAAAAAATTAATAATGCATTTTAATTAAATTAAAAAATACACAAATATGTGCAAGCATAGTCAAGTAAAAATTATCAATGTTAATTTGGGGGATGCTTATTTCACCTACTGAGCAACCTGCCAGTTATCTCTACATATCGTATGGATATCGTTACGTACCAATAATTATACCAACTCATGCTCATGTATTATGTCTGATTGTATCACATGCACAAGTCGTTTGGACATGTTTGTGTAATTAAAAAAAATTATTCAATTAACAATTTTTATTTATTCTAAAATATGAAAATGAAACAACGAGAATTGATAAAATGAAAACAGAATAGAAATAGAAATAAATTGAATTTCTTTTGCTCCACTATATTATCGAATATGTATTTGTGTTATCGGTACCTATACTAATTTTAATTATTTAAACGGTACAGTACAATGCTCTTGAAATTATATATAAAGAAAGAAATACTTATTTTTCCTTTTAATACGGTGTCCTATTCTACCCCCCTAACAAAAACTAAACGTTAATCTGCAAAGATATTTACTTATAAATCAATGATATTTTAAATAACTCAATTTTATTTATCGTCACGTATTCTGATTTCAATATAAAATATGAAACAAAATAAATCTACGTAGTCGTTCTAACTTACGAAATTTTATCTTTGAGGAAGGGTTCGATGCTATACTTACTTAGTGTTTATTAAAATATTTTAACATTTTAGTTTTGTGATTGTTAATTGTGGAAAGAATAATACCCCAAAATTTTATGTGATGGGTGAAAAAAAAATAACACGAAAATTAGAAAAAATCATTTGCAAATTAATAAAATGATGGATACAACATTGAACTGAGATAAATAAACTCCTCATTCCAATTCAAATCAATCCGTAATATGCAACAAAAGTTGAAAAATTAAAAAAAAACAAAAACATAAAAAAATTGTTATAATTTATTTTTTTTGTGCCTCAAATGAGTTTAATTGTTTCGTGTCCACACAAAAATATATTTGATTCTCATCCTCTGATCTCTAAAATGATACAATGAAAATGTGTACATTGTAGCATCAATATAATAAGCAACCAGATTCATTCATTTGTTACATTAATTAAATAATTGTCAGTTTTTGCAATTTATTGAAAGTGAATTAAAATTGATGAACAACAACACTTTTTTTTGTACACTACCATTTATCTACCTATCATTTATTTCTATATAGACAAAATATATATCTATTGCCCCGCGTACGTATGTCTCAATAGATTTGACTACCTATAATATTTTACAAATTGTTGTTGGATTTATGATATTTAACAGAATAATTTTGTTATTTGTAGGAATGTGGTGATGATGACGAAAAAGAACGGGATAGTCCGCCACCATGTAGTAGTTCTCCGATGAATTTAATTGATGATGACGATGATGATGATGATAATAGAGCCGATGGTGATGGAAATATTTCAGCGTCAACATCAGTTGCTACAAATTTAATGAATAGTCAAAATATGGTTGTAGCAGCGGCTGCTGCTGCAGCCGCCGCAGCTTCTGGACGACTTTCGCCGCAATTACAAGAACAACATGCTAAAGCGACTGCCGCCGCTGTTGCCCATATTAATGGAACTAGTGAGTACATATCGTTCAAACAACATTTTCTTATATCTACCATAAGTTCTAAGTTATCTTAATATAAAAAAAAAAACTTGTTATGAATCTGTTGTTATTTTGGTGGTCAGATCCAAATTAAAACAAAAAAAATATTTGTTTTTTCAACGTATCCTAGCAACGATTTCATAATAAGTATTAAGAAAATATTAAGTAATGTCGATTTACAATTATAAATTTAATGTAAGTACTTATTAGCAGAGCGATTTGCAGTGATTGAAATAATTAATCGATTCTTTAATCAAATTAAAAAGGCCATAGATTCGAATTGGTTTTTGTGCACCAAAAACTGCTTTTCATAGTTAAAATTTTTTCGTGAATTTGTCATTTACAATTATTTTACAGTAATAGAACTCTACTTCTTTGAACAAAATTAATTATGAAGATAATCAAAATTTAAAAATATTTTAATTAATTTTACAAACAATTTCAATAAACCAAACATTATTCTTCACATTTAAAATAGTGCAAGGTATGTTGAGCCTCCAAAAACTTCAAAATTTAGCATCAATGCAGCAGCAACAACAAAAGCAAACACATTCACCATCAATAGTTACAATGCCATCACTTGTAGGCCTTCAGGGATTAGCTGCCGGACTTTCAACTGCTACCGGTTTAAATTCACCTTTAAATTTAAGTGTTGGTTCAGCATCAACATTACAACATCAAGGATCGAATAATGATGGTGGCAATGCTGCAACTGCAATGGGTGGCGCTTGTTCACAAATGCCACAATTAATTTTAGCCTCCGGTCAACTAATACAGGGTGTTCAAGGGGCTCAACTTTTAATCCCAACATCACAAGGTAAATTTATGTTATGCACCCAACCTTCTGTATTTTCCATATAAGATTTGACCGGTTTGTCGCCTCCATAGTTCATATACCGACTTATTCATTATATGTAATATAAAAATGGAAAATTTTGTTGTGTTTCCGTAATCTAATGTGTTCGTAAAATGGTCGTTGTCGTTGATCATTCCACTTTTACATTGTTATCTGTTTGACAGGGCTACTATAGCTACTAAATTACATGGTACGATGATACTATTATATGAAGGTGTTATTAAATTATTGTTTGAACATAATTTCTTTTTTACCTCTACTAATTACTATTTAAAGGATATTTATTAAAAAATAAAACAAAAAAAAAGCGAACAAATGAACCAAAAAAATAAAATAAAAATAATAATGAAAAAATGTTGTTACCTTAGTTATAAATATTTAAACAGAGCTTAAATGCTATTTTTTGAACAAGAAAGGCAATATAGATGTTTATAATAAACCCTATATAAATAGAAATAAATTATGATATTGTTACTGTTACTCATTTTATATTTTCAAAATTGTATTAGGCATAACAACACAAACAATATTAACGATACCAGTGAGTCAACAAATTAATTCAAATGAGCAATTAGTTCAAACATTAGCTGCCTTAAATAACAGTGCTGCTTCTTTAAATAACATTCATCAGTTACAACAACAACAATCACATCAAATGCCAAATGTACAGCAACAAGGTTTGTGCATTTTATTTTATTGATATATTGCGTTCTTGATGTGCGTGATGATAAAAAATTATAAAAAATAAAATGAAATAAAAACAATGTTATAACTATTCAATTGAATTTCCATAATATTACAGGTTCTGGAATTGTAAATCCGAATTTATTTCCAACTAGTGTTCAACAATTACTTGCAGCCATACAACCACAGATTTTTAATCAACCTCAACATGAACAGCAATCTGCCATACATTTATCACCCACACATCATCAACGTCGTCATTCATCCTCAAGTCCACCAATATCAATGCAAACACGTGTTCAAACACCAAAACAAAGTCCACTACGTAACAGCTGCAGTTCAACATCAACAATATCCTCTAATTTTTCTCATCATCAATATGAAAAACCAATAGTAACGCAATCAACATCATCCACTTCTGGTTCACAAAATCAACAACAACAACAGTCTAACTATACATCGCAACATACAACTAATGGACATATGCCACCCTCAACACCTCATCACCATCATCATAATCATTTAAATAGTAGCGGCAGTGGCAGTGGTGGAAGTCATCGTGAACATTCACCTAGTGCAATTGCTATTAATAGCATAAACAGGTAAGATAATTTATTTAAAAAAAAAAGAATGCATAAAAATAATTATAGATTATCAGTTTCTATTATAATAATTTATAAAATCATACGTTAAATTTTCTAATTCTATTTGAATAGACTAACAGCGACAAATGGTGAACTCACAATAACTAAATCTCATGGACTGCCACCACCGACAAGTTCATCAAGTTCGACCAGTTCTAATCATCATTCGCAGACTAGTCATCATCATCAACAACATATGCATCAACAACATCATCATCAACAACCAATGAAACTGAGTCCATCATCAATGCATTTATCACCAACCGGTACCGATAATTCAACAAATGATTTACTGGATGATTCACCAAGTAAGTTTTTGAAATTAATTTGTTATTTTTGTTCATTAATTTTATCATTATCTGTACTATTGTTTCACGTCCTTCGTCCTCATTTAAGTATTCAATCAATTTTTCAATATTTAATTAATAGTTCACTTGACTACGCAATTCTTTAAATATAATTAACATTATTTCAATTGAAATGCAATTATTTTATCATTATAGCTATAATTTGATGATTATTATTATTAACTATTGCAATTAATATTCACCGTCAAATTACAATTAGTAGACTATAATGTAATTGGGACAAGCAAACGTTATTAGCGTTTCTATTCTATTCATTATTTCTGTTTATATAAAGACCACCAACGCCTTTTTTTATTTTATTCTTTATTTTTTCGCTATGGTTTTCATTAGACAGAAACAAACACAGTAAAAAAGAAATATAAATAAATTGTTACGAGTGTCTATCGATTAATTCGTTAATTTGTATTAACGGTGGTTAGCAATTACCAATGAGATGTATTCTGATATATTTTGTTCGGGATAACAATATTGAAAAGATCGCATAAAATCAATGTGCGTAGGAATATTTCTATTGGCTAGACAATAATGATTCCTAGTAATTATTAACAGAAATATAAGTAATATGGGAATTAACGAGGGATTTAAAAAACAAACAAAAAAATGATTCGTTAAACGAGATATAATTTTTCGTTTTTATTAAATCGTAAATATTTATTGGAAAAAGAAAAATGGATCATTGAAAAAAAATTATTGACTTTATATAATAATTATTTCGAACTGATTGTCCTTTTCTAACCTATATTCATAAAAATATCCATCTTCATAAAGAATAAACTGATAAATATAAAAGCCTCCTCTAATTACTAATTAATTTATTTATATGATTTTAATAATTTGAATTTGAAAAGTAGATCGCTAACTTCATTGTCTTATATATAAATATATATATATATATATTTTTTTAATGAGGTCAAATTATTTATGAAATATTCCTCAAACATAAATACAATATTTTATACAACAACAATTACTTCTTAAACCCATTAAAATGAAATAAATAATTAAAAAAAAAAAAAAAAAAAAATGGGAATAAAGGCTTCAGCTAAGCCAATTGATGCAAACCAAAATGCTAAATGTATTTTATAACATACTTAATAACTTTAAATGTTATTATGTTGGTTTGAACTAATTAGTTAACATATAGCTTTTGATCAAAAATAAAAAAAAAGAAGATAAAATAAAAAAAAAAAAATTAAATAAATAATAAATTCCAATGATAGTTAATTTTATTCTGCGAATGCAATTAACATCAACATGATGATATTAATTAGTTGGTCGCTCTTAAAAAATTTTATTGCTAAATTATTTCATTCTCTAAAAATAACGTGATGGCTCATTATAAGTATAAGTAATTAGGAAGATGATGATGATGATGATGATGGTAACGTGTTTTTTTATTTCTATATTTTGTATACATATTACTATATATAAATTCATCTGTGTAATTCGTATAACATTGTATTTTATATTACTACTCGTCAAATACATTATACTTGAAGTATATTATTATGCGTGTAATAATATTTTGTATATCTGGTTCAAACCCATATATATATATATATTACAAAATATGAGATATCGCACCATATCATTTTAAGCTCTGCTGTGTTGATACATTGTATATTATAGCATTCAATACATTATTATGATATATTTTTTTTAATGTGATGTTAATTGCAATAATCATAATTTTATACTGCAAAATAACGACGACTATGATGACAACGATGACAACAACATTGAATGGTTAATTTACAGTAAATTATAAACTCTTATTAACTAATTAATCACAATGAACCATATTTTATTTATATAATTATTGGTGTTAAAAGTATTATTAATTATTATTAGTCAATTATTTAGTCACATTCTTAGAATATCTGTATTCTAATTTAATTAATATTCACCAAATGTATTTCACTAATTTAAAAATAAGATAATTAGTGGAAATGTCGTATCATTAAATAAATAATATTAAATTTAGGTCTTATTAATAAATAATTAATAAATGTATTCCATTTGATAAAATAATCCTTCCGAAAGAATGAAGAAAATAAAAAAAAAATTAAAATACTTGAAAAAAGAGATATACAAGCGAAATTTTGAGACTTCATTTAAAGCAGTTTAATAACAGATAATCTTTTACATATTAGTTTATTCATTTACGTAAGCGAATAGTTTGAACTGGAAAATTACTCGATCGATTTATTAGTCAAAATATTTTGACCATTCTTCATAAATCGAACCAAGTCGCTTTCGAACAATTTCAAATCGTTCTGATTCAGATAATTTGATCAAATGCTTTTACGAAGATTTAAGATATCGCAACAACAAACAAATTTGAATCATATGATGGCTTTTTCTTACACTCCTATCCCACGTAAGTTTCTGGCCGCTTAACTTTACACCCTTAATCGAAGATATTTCAAAAACTATACGTCGGATCGTTTAAATGTAAAAGTAGTATTGTGTCACTTTCGATGAGACTAACATTTTTGTTGCAGAAAGTTTTAATTGATCTCTTCTAGTTTGCGAGATATTTCTGTTTTAATTATCTGTTTAAATTATTTAAACATAACTAATTAATTTTATCTTTTTCAAGAAATCAGATATTACATCGCTAAAAAAAAATGTGTCTTTTTTAAAAATAATGTTTGTTCTTCATTTTTTTTAAAAAACTAAAAACGTTCGATCCATGATCCATCAATCCTAATGTATTTAGTTGGTTTAAAATATTACTATGTATTATTTAAATATTAATAATATTACGCTATATTGTATTAGAAGAGTATATGGCTTTGCGCACATATATGCATGCACATAGTAAATACTATAAAATTATATACAAACATTAGCAATCATAATTATAAAATTAATTGATATCATTATAAATAGAACCTTTGTGTAGTTTAACATTTATACATAGTTTATGCAATACGATAGGTACACCGTACACGTATTTGTTACAACAAGCATTACAACTAATGCAGCTAGCTATGTTAGGTTTGTTGTAAATGTGGTACTTCTAATGAAATTAGTTCTATGTTGGAAACGAAAAGAGACGCAATGATTCAATTAAATTATTTTAGGATATAGAAAATAAATTATGCATTACATATTTTGGTGTCAATTGAAAATACCTTTTAAGAGTTGGGCACATGGCTGGTACGAATGGTGTGCATTTACTAAATCTTGCATTAATTTTGAGAATCCTATTTATTCATAAGTAAATTATTCGGCATAATACTTATGTTTAGAAAAAAGAACATTTAATTGTAAACCGTTTTATTCACCAGTGATGTGATCATAAAAAAGGTTTGCTGATAACATGCATGGATACAAGAATAGTTTTAAATTGTTAGTTAATAAATGAGCTTACAGAAAAAGGTTATTAAAGAAAAAAAATATATGGGGCTTGATAACCTATCGATATGATGAGCTATTTTATGAAAATGAATTTAAAACAGTCATGCGTCTTAAAATAGAAAATAACATTTTGTCTCTATTATGAAAAGATAAATAGTTCATGTATTATGTTTAAATTGTTTATTAGCTAATAGATTTTCGGTATAACAGTTATATAAATAAGCGAAATTGAATTTAATTTCGATTCATAGGATAGATCAAGCACCCTGCTACCCTATAATTTATCTTTTGTGTAGAATTATTAATATTTCAGATGTTTATAAATATTTTCACCGCTATATTTTATAACCATATTTATATTTTAATTATGCGGTTTATTCAAAATAAACTTAATTAAACTGCTATATCTTTCCTTCGTTACTAATATTGAATTGAAATTGAATAACAAAAACAACGACAACACCACTTGCACAACTCATAATACATATTGAATATATATGCACATTTTAGCATATAATTTACAATAGTTTAATAAGCTATATGTAACTCTCGTCAATATGCTTAAAGAGTTATTAGAGAGTTAATTATGTGAGGAGTAAAACTATACGCGCAACATATTATTAAGGAACAATATGATGTAATAGAGTGAACATTAACAAATATACATACTGTATGGTATGCTCGTTATTATAATATTACTTTCGTTTAATCATTTCGTACTACATGTGACATCAAATAGACTGAAACCAAAATATCTGACGGCTTTTGTTTATAATATAAGTATAACGTCATTGCATTTATAAGTTCGCTAAAATATTGTTAAATTAATCATATAATCGATGCAAGATATTAGTTTAATTATAATTACATAACTAAGTAGATGATGATGAAGAAGACGTAGACGAAAATGATGATGATGAAGAAAACGAAATATAAATTATTATTTATATATATTCGTTTATCATCATAACCAATTTACATTAGATTTTCTACAAACTATTATAATTATTATATTTGCTATGGAATGTGAAACATTGGGCAAAATTATTATAATGATGTTAGATAAACTTACTAACATTTATTTATAATTCTATACTACAATGATGAACTATTATTAAACTTATAAATATCTATTCTCCGTCTCATCCCTATCATGAGACTACAAAAATTATTCATATTCATAAGTCATTATATATAATACATTGAATGTGAATTTAAAATGGACGGTACATCGTTACTTTTCTCATATTCTGGATGTTATTATTATAAAATATTTTGAATTTGTGAAAGTGTTAAATTGAATTTTCATGTTTGATATTACTGGGTCCGGTTTCCAACCATCATCAAAATCGTCATCGTCAGCATTGCCAGACGCAATTAGCTAATTAAATTTAATTAGTTCAAAAATATAAAAAAAATAT